>CAUZXS010003271.1:0-27500 GCA_963585895.1 Sepioteuthis lessoniana | reverse complement strand
ATATATATATATATATATATATATATATATATATATATATATATATTCTCATATATATATATATATATTCTCATATATATATATCGAGAGAGAAAGAGAGAAAGTATATATATATATATATAGAGAGAGAGAGAGAGAAAGAGTTAGAGAGAGAGAAAGGGTTAGAGAGAGAGGGGGGAAGAGACAAGGGGTTAGAGAGAGAGGAAAAGAAGAAAAGGAAATTTTGCCGTAGGTAGTATTACAGTCATTAAAAAATTGACCAGACGTGTCTAAATTTTGGCCAAGGCTGTTTGCGTCCACTTTTAACTTTTTTGTAAAGACATAGACCCATTCTCTCTCCCTAGCTATGTATTAAATATTAAGGAACACTGGACTCTCTTAATTTGGTAGGGCAACCACTCGAGAGCAATTCTGAATTTAAGTCCCTTGTCAACATACCATGGCCCATTACTTGCTATGTTTTATGTAATATGGGAAAGGCCAAAGAAAAAGTATCGATGGAATATATGTGTGTGTGAGTGCGTTCTTTTCGATAATCAGACACTTGTCTAGATGGTGTATATCGCATTCCTTATCTAGTTGTAAACACCGACAGCTACCAACACCCCATAAGCCCATAAAGCTGACTGCGATAAAAATCATTGTCAGTACTCACGGAATATAAACATAATTATGTATATTCATTTATTCAAACCTACGCTAAGCTTTTTTCTTTTAATTTAGGAGCTAGTAGACATCTTTGACTAAGGATCTAGGACTTTTTGTGCAGGAAATAGACGTATTCGAGGAGGGTACTCAGTTTCTTCTCCAACCACAATCTTCAATTTTTTTTTAAGTCTATACCGTTTTTTTTCCTTTTGCAATTCCGCTATGGGTGATGTATTGACCGAGTCGTTATACCCACCCACACAGGAACGTAAACAGCGTTGTCCTTGTTTTATATATATATATATATATATATATATATATATATATATATAAAACAAGGACAACGCTGTTTACGTTCCTGCATATATATATATATATATATATGTGTGTGTGTGTGTGTGTGTGTGTGTGTGTGTGTGATATCCAGTCAGCGTCCGAAGACAGTGGGTGCGGATCATTCGCATATAGAATATATGAGGAATATCATATAGATCTATGTGAGTGCTCGATGTATGGCAATTGTTACGTATCTTTTTCCTTCCAGGTTTACATAACAAAACTCACATACAGAGCGTATATAGAGCAATTAGAAGGAAACTCAAACCTGGTTAAATTGTCATTATATATATATATATATATATATATATATATATATCATCCTCAAATTGCACTGATAGGAAAGAGTTCCTTGACTCTCTCTTATCATCCATCGCTTCAAACAGGTCCTCTAAGCTGCACCTAGTGTCCACACAGAGTTGATGTATAAGTCTCTGCAGGTCGGCTAATACTGGTGCGTCAATGTGAAGGAGTCCATAAAAAGAACCTCATTTATGACTTTATCTGTACTTCTCAAGCAGTGACCCGTATGTCTTGTTCGTCACTTGGATGGTTTGTAAGATGGGAGGTAAGTGGCCATATAGCTACTATTTTGAAGGATGTTGCTCCTAGGATTTGTTCAAAACTGCACGTAGCATTCTAGAGTAGTTCTCATCAAGCTTTTCCTTTACATGTTTTGTTAGCATTTATGTAGTGCATCCATATAGTAGTATTGACGTGGCCTAAAAAATTATATTGAATGTTAATTTTTATTTTGGGCCCAAAATAAGAGTGTATTATTTCTAGTGAAGCATCATACAATAAAAAAAGATACGATTAGTAATTATTTATTATTAAGTTCTATGAAACAAAAATATTAATACGTTGCAGTCGAAAAATATATTTGTGCCATTTTATGTTTGGTTAAAGAAGTATTGCAGCTTTGTTTTTAGAAAAATGGAATATTTGCTTCAATATAAATACTGTATAATATTCTTTGTCAACGTTTACGAAACCGTAGAATTTCAAAGGACTGAATTCAATCATGGTTGATTTGTCGGCTCGTATGACTTCTGAACTCGATGGCATCAATTTAAAAAACAAAAATTGTTTGTGTAAGTATATGCATTTACCTAACCCCTCCACCATGTGCTGGACGTGACACAAGGTCTGAATTGGTATAATGGTTAGAGTGTCCGCCAATGGCTCGGGAGGCCCAATCTCAGGTCGAGTCATACCAAAGACTTTAAAAAATGGTACTTGATGCCTCCTTGCTTAACACTCAAGCACAATAAGGGATAGATCAAGGGTAAAGTGGAGAAATACTTGGAAAGGAATAGCGCCCTTCCCTACACCTTGGTGTAGTAGCTATCGAAAAGGGAGACTTCGGGTCACCCTCGACTATGGTCGCCGACTTTACTTTTTACTTTACTAAACTAGTTGCCATACCATGGTTAAAGAACCCAGTCTGCTCGTGTGGGAGGAGTAAGGAAGTTAGAGTTGACTGGCCAAATAAAGAATTTCATGGATAAGGACAGTCGTGTGTCTATAGAGACAATAAGTGCACAGTTTGATGTCAATGTGGGAAATGTACACACAATTATTCGCGAGGAACTGAAGATGCGGAAGATTTGCGCGAAGTTTGTCCCAAGGGTACTCAGAGAAGATCAGAAAGAAAGACGTTGTCATTACAGCAGGGAGATGGTCGAGCTGATCAATTCAGATCCCGCAGTTCTTGATGCTCTGGTGACCTGCGATGAAAGCTGGATCTACTGCTATGACCCAAAGACCAAGAGACAGAGTTCCCAGTGGAAGCATGCTGACTCTCCCAGACCCAAGAAGGCCAGACAGAGCAAATCCACCCACAAACTTTTGATGATCCCTTTTTTTGACAGCACTGGCATGATCTACATGCACTGGGTTCCCACTGGACAGACAGTCAACAAGGAATACTATATTGAGGTTTTAAGGGAGTTCAGGAAGAGATTCCGTTGGAAGAGGCCAGCACTCTTCAAATCGGGTCAGTGGCATTTCCACCAGGACAACGAACCAGTCCACAACTCCCTCCTTGTCTCAGACTATTTGACCAAGATAGGCATCAAGACAGTTCCTCACCCCCCCCCCATAGTACAGACCTTGCTCCCTGTGACTTTTGCTTATTCCCTAAGCTCAAGGAAAACCTTAGAGGCTGTCGTTATGAGACAATTGAGAAGATGAAAGAGGCTGTGACGAAGGTCGTTGACACGCTCACACAAGAGGACTTCCATGGGGCCTTCCAAAGTTGTTGGAACGGTACAATAAGTGCATTGCTGCCGGAGGAGATTACTTCGAAGGGGACTACAGTTTCATGTGTGTATTATCAATATAAGTGCCCATACGAAAAAAGCCTGGAAACTTATTGTGTGCTTATTGTACCTATAGCTTGAGAAAAAAATAGTTGCTCAAATACCAGTAGAACAGAATGAAACCTCGATTTCTTTCTTCGTACGATGATGATTATCGTCTTGCTTCCACCTGAGTTGTGTTCATGGCCTAACTCATTTCTCTCTCTCTGAAGGCTATATGCCGTTTTGTTGTGAGGAATAAACATCTCTTGTTAGGAAGAAAAATAATCAGCCGCTTTTACACATACGCTTATACTATTTGTTTTTAACTACGGTGTCTTTTCTTTTCTTATACGGGTTTCTCGTAAAGTCTGTTCTATGGATAGAGAAATATATACATCGACTTTTCACACGTGTGCTTGTCAACGTCTCGGAACTAATTAACGATAACTATTCAACTTCTACGACTGTTTATTTGGTTACATAATCGAGACTATCCAAGCTTTCAACTACCCTAAAGGTCAATACCTGTCAATCAAGATGAGTTGACTTCTGGTATCTTTCCAGCCGTTCAAACGGTTATGACTTAATTCGAATTCTACATTATCCGTCAATAATAGACTTCGCTAACAAGGTGAAATGCTAACAGCATCGTCCACGATTTGAACTCGGGTCGTCGTAACCATTTCCCAAGATGATTAACCATTACACCATGAGCGCCTCCGGAGGTATATGTACGATCGTGCGTATACGCAAATGTACGTGACGGAATTATAAACATTGTCTTCAGAATATTACTTAGCTATTTAGCAGAACTACTGCGAAGGCTGAAGGCGACGTGAGATCAATGGATGGTGCCAAAATAGCTCAGCTAAGTTGACATACTTCTTTTGGGTGGGGCGCCTATGGATTTAAGGAGTCACCTTGTAATTCCTGAGTGCTAGTTAGATAATTATGCTATTGTTGAATTCAAAATTAAATACTGGCCTTCCACTTATCTTGACAGAAAAAGGCTCTGAACATACATACACACACACAGGGTCAATTTTTACGCGGATTTTAAGAGGATTGAACCCAGAATCTTTCATTCTCCAACATTAGTTGCATGCATCAGCTGTGTATGAATACAGAATGCAGTTTTGAGAACCTACCTGAATGGATGGATGATAGGGGCGGAAGGTGAGAGATATTTAGTGAACCTTGCGCTCTTTATGCGATATGATGATGAATGATGATTGTATCTATTGGAGGCGCTTGTGGTGTGACGATTATTGTCGTTGGAAATGGACACGACAAACCCAGTTCAAATCCTAGACGAGGCTGTTTGCGTTTCACATAGCACAGATTTCCATGGGGAAAGTATGAATCCAATTATTTTCCATCCAGCTATGGAAAAATAGTCGGGTAAACTCTGCTCTTTAAGCTTGGTATGGCAACCAGTTTAGGAGAAGAATTTAGACAAGGAAAGAAAACAAGAAGGATGAGTTCTTCCTGTCCAAGACAGGATTAGCACCATTTACAACATAACCAGGTTTAAGGATCAGTGAGATTATTTACGGGTATGCATTTTTTTTTATTTACGAGTATCTATTGTTTTATTTCTCAGGGGAAACGAAGCAATTTCTTGTTGGTTTCTTTGTTTAATGCCATATCAGGCTTTGTGGGTTATTTAATGCCATAGCTATCCTTGAAGAACAAAAATGGTCCTATTTAACCCATAACTGGGAGGATAAGAGAGTTCATGCCTTCCCCCAAAGTATTAGCCTGAAAATGAACGCAATAGCCCAAATGGGGTTTGAACTTACAACGATATCGCAGTCCAACACGTTAGCCACTACATTATGGATACCCTTTTCCCAACAAATAATTTTATTTGCTGTTTCTTTCTACATACACTTCATTTTTTAAGTTTTTTTTTTGTGAGGAATGGTTAATAGCTTCGGTCAAAGTTCCCCTAAAAAGCAATGCTTTCATACTTTACAAGAACCAACAGCCAGAGACAAATATAAATAGAAAAAATGTTGTGCTTTTTAAAAAAAACAAAGAAGCGTCGAATAGAAGATAGAAATATTAAGAGGAGTGAAAAGTTGTGAATTCTTTGAAAGAGAATCCCTTTAGCTTAATATCTTTCCAGCCGAACTTGACTGCGACATCTTAATAAAAAAGTTTGAACCACAGTCGTGCCATTACACTCACTTTCAGACTAATGCCCTTGGGAAATGTATAAGCCTCCTTATTTCCTCAGCAATTGTTTAAATTGCATCACTACTCTTCTGCTATCATGGATGTAGCATTAAATAACACACGAAGATTGATATAACATTATTGGAGGTGCCCGTGGTATAATGGTTATCCTTGTAGGAAATGGACATGGCGACACGAGTTCAAATCCTGGACGCGACCGGCTGCATTTTACATAGCACTAATACCCTTGGGAAAGGTATGAATCCAATTATTCTCCCTCCAGCTATGGGTAAATAGTAAGGCAGACTGAGTTCTTCAAGGAAAACTCTGAATTCAAACCTGTTAAACTCCGCTTAAAAATTGATCTTGTGTCATATCCTGCCCGAGCGGAGGGGTTGGGTAAATATGGATATAACATTAAACAAAAAAAGAAGAAGATAAAAGAGAATTCTTTGGTGATCTGAGCAATATACAAGCCCAACAACGATCCAATTCACTTAAATGCAAGATTGGACCATCCAGTGGCAGTAGTGAAAGACATGTATAAATCGATTCGTAGTTGACTCTCAACAAATTCTTGCAGGGCTGAGGTTTTCAAAAACTTCAAGAAACGGTACATGAGTGTCCAGAATAAAATAGACGCTTATATACTAATTTGTAACAATGATAAACATCAGCAGAAACATTACTTTTTTACTCCACCCCCACTCCCCACAAACACACAAAACACTCTCACACATACACACGCACGCACAACACAAATACACACACATTCACTCACACACATATACACACTTCTTTTCTTCTGCAATTCTTTTGCAGCCTTTTACAGACAAAGAAGGCACCAACAAGTTAGATAGGGTAAGAAAAGAAAGAATAAATGGAGTCAGATACAACAACTAACAACAAACCAAACAAAATAACCAACTAAATCTTCTTATGCCACATAAGTAACAATGACAAATTATTTTTATGATTCGCAACAGAAACATTATTTGGCTTACTAAACAAACTTACCTTTTCAAATCAAACTTCTTTATAAAATAATTTAAAAGTTATTTTGCCGTAATGGAAGGATGAAAGTGAGAAGAAAATGTTGTGTATTCAAAAGAGAGTGAACAACCCATTGGAATATAGGTTTTTTGAAGAAAATGTAGTATATAAAGGTAGAGTGGACCCTAAAAACTAGGGAATTATATAAGATCTAATTCTGTATTGGAGGGTTGCTAAAAATTTCTAGGCCAAATCAAGTAGAAAATGATCTTTCTATTTACCAGAGTGAGTTAAAAGTCTTGCAATATCTCGGTGAGAACTGGGCTGCGGTTTGTATATCACGTAACTGAAGAAGTTCAAGTCGTGGTAGGTACCGGCTGTTGTTAGGAGTATCGTGTTAATCTGTGTACTGCTTCACTCTGTGGGTCATTTAAAAGCCACAAAGATGAACGAACAAAGTAGACTATTTTGAGAACTTATATCACCACGGAAGCGACCAAAAATATTACTTAAGCGAAAGGTGAAGGTGCAATTGATTACAGTACAGTAACCAAATGGTTGAAGAAATTTCGCCACTCAAGAGGCATGAACCTCGACAATCAGGCAAGGTCAAGCAGACCTAAAACCGAGGATTCCAAAGGACTCGGAAAGCATCAGACGAGTATTTCATATCCATTCAGGATACATGCTCTATATAGCCCTTACTGAGATGATCAACCAGCACCCATCTCTTTACTTCGCTTTGTTCTTCGATTGTCTTGTCGATCACTTCGTGTCGTCATCTTTGTTGCCTTCAGTTATCATCGCCCGTTGTTCTAAGTTCTACTCTGCTGGGATGATAAATAACAATGCGACCATATTTTATGTGCACATACTTGATCCATTATTTTGACGAGACTTTCCTTTCGTCACCCGTTGCAGCCAACGGTGGACCAGTGAGCAGAGTCGAGCGTTTCTCTCTAATAACTGACGAACATATTCCTAACTGCTATGATCGTCAGATCACGTGATCTTTTCTTACAATCAAAGGTATGTCCTTAGAATGACCTCAGGTTCATATCCCATCAATCAAACTAGATAATCTAATTGTTTTTCACACCATTTTAAACCATTCTACACTACCTACCAAATAATAGATTCACCAATCTGTTATTTAACACTGTTGTATAGCCGTAATACAAATATATGCGGAAACATAGTCAACAATAATGGCGACTTCAATGAACGAACACACTTCTTTATAAAAATATATCTCTCACACTTTATTCTCGAAAGAGTTGATGTTGGTTGTGTGTGAGAGGTGAATTGGAGACGGGGACAGACTGCTACATATTTTGACCCAAAGTTCTTCTGACCATAGCAGCACTTCTTTCTCATCTTGGCTGTGGTTGCTTAACAGTGGGTCGGTGAGGGCCCAAAGCCCTCTGTCTACCGTTGGTTCTCACTCCGGCATCTTGTCCCCACCTGGCTCCAACTCCAATTGGAATTGACCCAAGCCGTCTGTGGCACCTGGTTATATAATTGTCTCACGACCAACTGCTTCCGCTGTTCCTCCGCTTATTTACACAGGTGCATCTCTTGATTGGCAGCTCGGTCGAGGGTCAATATATAACAACACGAACTCGGCATCTAAATCCTGGTGTAATATAATGCCCGAGGGATTTCGCTTTATATATCTTGCTTTTGGGTTTAGTTAGGCTGAGAACCTTTCGGCTCAGTGCATGGGTTAATTAGGTGCAAACATGAGCGCTGGCGTTCACGCGCGCGCGGGGCGGACGTGTCATGCAGAGATGTCACAATAAAAATCCCAGATGGAGGATATGACCGGGGATGTGAGTGACGTCACACACCGGAAGCGTGGCCTGAGGTTTGAGAAAAGTCAGTTAGTTGAGATTGAGACCTGGGCGAGGCCAGCCGAATCTGTGCGCTACGGGCGCCGCACGTGATAGGGGCAGATGGAAAAGTCAGCATAGAAAGATTGTGCCTCTCTCCTTATGTCGAAAAACCTTTTAACTCAAAGGTAATAAAAAAAGTTTCGTACCTGAACTAAGAAGTTGTAAAGTCTTTCGTGTTTCGGGATTCCTATGTTATCTGTATACGAGTTATGAACATTCTATGTACATTTCACATATCCGTATCTGGCTATGGTACACTGGTAAGTGTGATTGGTCACCTTCACGACTAATGCAAAAGCATCCGTAGCTGCCGAACAGTGTCTCATGTACTAGCAAAATATTGCAAAACTTTTGACTCACCCTAGTATCTTAAAGTTTTTGGGAGTGTTTAAGAAGTTCGGGAAAGGATGTGCTAAGCGTTTTGAATATCATATGCGTTATATAGCATTCTTTCTTTCTCTCCTTTGTCTGACCGAAAACTTTTCAACGACGTCGTTTTCTTTTTAAACACTTAGAATATCTGGACTACTGTCTTCATTTTCATTGTTATACTCACAAAGTTTCGGTCGATATGACCTTCGGCCTTCTTTAGATGCTTCATGTCGAACTCGGGAGCCTACACAGAACTTCGAACTGAACCCTTTATTTAATACACCGGGTTGGATTGTTCTAATTCCGTTAATAATGACCGGATTCAAGTATTAAGTTCTAGTCTGTAATCTTTGTTATCAAAGATTACTTACTAAAAGATTTCAGACTTTATGTCAAAAATTTAGACAAATAACATATCGTATGTAAAAATATTACTATATAGAGGTGTCTCCCTTCCTCCCTCCAACTCTACATGTATATATATATATATATATTGTTATTTACTAAGCTTAGCTTAGTCTTGGAACAAGACTTGAAGAATGGAGCACATAGTGAGAACAGAACTCTCTAACAATGATTACTAATCCAGCTTACAAACCTTTACACCACGTAAGGTGTCCTCTCCTCTCTCTCTATATATATATATATAACGAGAAACAAACTATGTGTGTAGTGTGTGTGTGTGTGTGTGTGTGTGTGTGCAAAAGGAAATAAAAGTTGCACAATGGACGAAACAATTTATCAATTATGAACACCATTTTGAGTTGCTGATTCGAACCCTCTTGGTGCACGCATCAAGTCACCGGAAGAATAAGTAGTGGTGGTGTTGGCGGTGGGTTGAATAGAGGTCGGTGGGGGGAGTAAAGAAAAGTGTGGATAAAGTAAAGAGCAGCATAGAAACCGAAGCTGAGCTCCAAAATGGCAACGAAATGAGGCGGATACGGCGTCTCTTCTCAATCCAAAATGGCGGTAATAGAGAAACAGGAGGAAAATGTGGGTGGAACTGCTAACACAATTGTAAAGAGGCCGCCGCAGGCGTAATTGGAAAACAACTTTCAATCCACGCATTCTTACGCCTCTCGAAATATATTGGATTCCGGAAGAAGTTATACGTGTGCATTCACTCATGCTTGCTTACGCACACACACATACACACACGTGCACTTTTATATATGTGTATATATATGCAAATATATATATATATATATATATGTGTGTGTGTGTGTGTGTGTGTGTGTGTGTGTGTGTGTGTGTGTGTGTGTGTGTGTTTCATCCGTTGTAATGCTTACCTGAAGATCGAACACGTGAAACTCGAACAGCAGAAAAATCTTACTGTGTTTCAAGATTCAATATTAATATCTTACACGCTCATACACACCCACAATATATATATATATATATATATTAAGAGAGAATCAGAGAGAGAGAGAGAGAGAGAGAGAGAGAGAGAAAGATGTGTATGTGTGCGTGCTTTTCCAGCCATTGTGCCGACGACCTGAGTATCAAATGCGTGAAACTCAAGTAGCTCGAAAATTTTTCTGAGTTCTAACATTTAATATTGATTGCACACACACACATACACATACACATATATTTTGAAGATTTTTCTTTCTTTTTTTTAATTTCTCATTATTTCTTTGTCTGAAAATGCAGATCTAACATTTAACAAATATAGGGTCGGCTGAAATAATTATTATTACAAAAAATATAAGCGTTTTTCTTTTATATATATATATATATATATATAACAGTGTTGGTTGTCACTATATCACTTCATGGATTTGTGGCTGACCTAATGCAATATAATTTGGAGAGTACTCAATATCTGTGATAGAGCGATTATATAATTATATTATATAAACCTCTGGTCACAGACAAGCTTCCATGCTATCAAATATATATATATAAACTAATATATATTAGTTATATATTAGTTTTTATATATATTTAATAGCACGGAAGCTTATCTGCGACCACAGGTTTATATAATATACTTATATAATCGCTCATATCATCTCATAACTAACATATATTTAATTATAATATATATATATATATGTGTGTGTGTGTGTGTGTGTGTGTGTGTAAGGTACGATGGGGAGTTTGTCGTTTAAATTTCGCAAAAATAAGAATAACTCTGAAATCTTACTTCATCGGATATATTTACCAAAATTATGCGAAAATACCTTAAAATAACATGTATAAAATGTATTTAAAGAAATCACAATTGGCTACAACTCTGAAATCTCTTGTCTTTCCGACCGTCTCCCTGTTTAAATTGGTAAATGCAGCCGTTAGAATTTTGTTGGTCTCTCACTAAACCGCACCCCATAGATAATCATCTAGGGGATGGCAATCTGAGGAGTTAAGCGGCCAGATGTTGGGGTGGGTGATATGTTCATTGGAATTTTCTCACAGCCAACACTGAGTTCTTCTACTTGTCTAGCATGGTGCAGTGTTTTATTGCCAACGTAGGGTCTTCCAACAGCCACCTTCTTGATCCAGAGGAGCAATTGATGCCGGTCTCTCAGTTGAATCTGAGGCGATGGGGGAAGATGAATAGAGTTATAACGTCACCATCGCTAGTAAAAGTAAAGTTGCCGACCATAGTCGAGGGCGACCAGAAGGCTCCTTTTCAATTGCTACTACACCAAGGTGTTGGGGAGGGCACTATTCCTTTCCCTGAATTGCTCCACTTTACCCTTGATACGTACCTTATATTGCTGCGTGTTAAGCAAGGAGGTATCAAGTACCATTTTTTTAAAAGTCTTAGGTATGACGCGACCTGGGATTGAACCCAGGTCTCCCGGACCATTGGCGAACACTCTACCAACTAGGCCAATGAGCCGGTATCACTAGTAGTCATCCTAAACACGACAATGTGGTCTGAGTATTTAGTTTTCATCACAATGAATATGAATCAACCTCAGTTGGACAAAACACTTTCAAATCTTCATACTGGCAAATGAGTGCCAACCTATACAGCACACCGTTTCCAAATTTTTGGAGGAGTGATTCCCGTTACGGGGCTGCTTTCCTCACTGACACTGCCAAACTGACTCTAATTTGCTGCACAGTAGACAAAACATAAAACAAATAAAGCGCATGTACGAAATTAATAATTTAGAATAGCGACAATTTATCCATCGTACCCTGTGTGCGTGTGTGTGTGTGGTTTGGTTTGTTGGGTTTTATGGCATATCAACCTTTATAGGCAATTCAATGCCAAATCCATTTTTATGCAAATAATCTGTTCTATTTAAAACAATTCAGTTTAGCATAAGTACACAGTTTGTCAAAAACATTTCCATTTCAAACTATTCAAGCAGTTATATGTAACAATTCAGTTAAGTGTAAATACAGTTTTAATGTCAAAAAACTTCTATTTGAAATAATTCAGTTGAGCATAAGCACGTAGTTTAAGTGTATGTACGGTTTGTCAAAACTATTTCTATTTCAAGCTATTCAGTTTACTCAAACAATTCAGTTTAGCATACGTATGCCGTTCTATTTAATCCATTTATAGGGCCCTATCAGGTGCTACCACTCCGGGCCACAGTTGACCTGGGAGCGATGGCAATGAAGGGGTACTCCGCATTCCCCTAAGCTCCAGCACTGCTGGAACCTCACCATCATATTGTTTAGTGTCATATCCAGGACACTCGCTTGGGGGGGTCTTTTACAGTGTATTTTACAGCCCCAGCTGACTGGGCAAGTGTGTGTGTGTGTGTGTGTGTGTGTGTAGCATATTTCGCTAAAATACGCGCACACAACAAAGGTTCTTTTAAAAAAATATTATTTGCTTTGATTTTTTTATTTGAATTGGAGTAGGGGGATTTATTGTGACGGGATCTTGACATCTTAGAAATTTCCTTAAGTTCTGAATGGAGTAGCGCCCTCCCCAACACCTCAGTGTAGTAGCTATTGAAAAGGGAACAATTCGAGTCACCCTCGACTAAGGTCGGTCAACTTTTACTTTATTTTAAAAATTGGCCAAAACTTTTTCTCCTGATACTTTCCTGTATCATTTTTAAAGAAAAAATCAAAATATTATTTTTTCCGGGGAAACTTTGGCTAATTGCTTTTGTTGGAAGTTGTTTCCTAGCTAAACTCAGAAGTTCCCCAAATCTAGGTCATGATAGCCCAAGTTAAAAATAAAAATGTACCAGCAGCAAATCGGCCCCTGGCTGTGATTGGCTGAAAGAAGCTCAAGTGGAAGAGCTGTAGGAACAGACGCGTGATAAAAAAATAACAGGAAAAGAAAATCAGTGAGACATAAGACGTTTTGATAAGAAGATGGGCCGAAAATTACGGCACCCATTACGATATTCCAGAGTATGTTCCAATACAATATATCCCTACCCCTTTGATATTGTCGAAAACAAAAATAGTAGAAGGGCGATACTTAAAGTGCAGACAGCAATCAGGGTTGCAAAAAAGAATTCCTCTTTAAGCGACCCGCCCAACAAGGTCTGGTAACAGAACTATCTAAAATTCTGGAGTAGAAAATATAACGGTCTGGTCTCCTTGATAACACAATTTAGACTGAACCCAGAAAGAGGTGACTGAACCTGAATATATACGTTGTAATCACCTCTCACCCCTCCTACTCTCAATTCTGACCATAAATATCAGAAGCTGATAGACATTCATGTTGGCCACAATATCCCCCGAAACAGAGCCCGCAAGACGTAAGTAACACTCTCCCTAACTCATTTCTTTTCCCACAATATTCATTGGGATTCTGGTCTACCATACTATACTCGCTTAAATACACTTACAAATCAAATCTTTATTTATTTCCCTCGACATGCAATGATGATGTTTTGTTCCCGAGTTATAATCACCTACACATACAAAAATAGATAAAGAATCTTTCCTGACAATAATATAGCAAAATAAGATACACAGACGACTAACATCCGGTAAAAACAAGGCACTGCGCATATACCTTCATATTCACATGCACTGTATACCACTCACACATATACACACCATAATACGCAACTACAACCCACACATATGCATGCACACACACACACATTCACACACACACATATACACTTACAATCACACAAAAAGATTCCAACAAAATCCCAACGTTTTTTTTTATTTCTGTATTTTTCGATTTTCGATTCATTACATTTTGTTAACTGCCTAATGATTGTTGTTTCGTAAAATCTCCATGAAACCCAGGGGTCACAGACAAAATTCCATGGCATTAAATACATAAATCTAATATATATTTATTTATTATTATTATCATATAATAGCTCTATATTGCACTTGGTTTGCTACAAACCCACAAAGTGATTTAGTAACAACCAACACTGTTATAATATATATATATATATATATATATATATATATATATATATATATTACTGCTTGTATACCACGGATATTTCAGTTTATTTCGACGATGTGTATAGTTGAATTATGAAGTTTAATTACTTCTAAATAGTAACTATATATATATATATATATAAGTAAAGTTTGGAATGTAATTCGTCGGTATGATATATATATATATAGAGAGAGAGAGAGCGAGAGAGAGAGAGAGAGGCAAATGTTTATTCTTAAGTAAAGTTTTTTTATTTACGTGTAGTGGAGTTCGGAACATTGTCCTGGTATTCAGAAAATTTCTTTTTACATTAAATTTAGCATACAAAATTTTAGCGTTTCGGGAATTTGTTATTTTCCCGAACACTATATTTTTTTTAGGCAACACAAATGAATAACAAAACTTCTTTCAACAACACAACAAAGTAAGGTTTATTAGTAGCAGGCGTGAAGGAGTGAGAGTGAGAAAGTGTCTCTTTTGCGTCGCTGGTCTGTATGCTGGTGCTTGGTTCATAGGAAGCGTGTTTAAAGCAAGCAGTGAGCGAAGTGTTCCAAGTGGAATCAGTGAAGTCATGTGAGAGAGATATGTTTCTTCTGCTAGCTCCAGACTCTTTCTGACATTGTCCGTTCAACGAAAAGGGGACCAGAAAAATAGTTCCTGAGAGGGAGAAGGAATCAATGCGCTCTGCCAGTTGATTGGTCAGTGAGTGACCGATTCTCTTAACAGGGGCATTGATTCGCGAAAGGAAATAGATCTGTGGCTGCTACATCACCCCCTGCTTAGGCGGAAAGCCGATAAAGAAAAAGATAGCAGCCATAAAACAGAGAAGGGTACATTTTATACATAAACAGTTTTACAGAGCTTTTTGGGCCAATGTACTCGTCGACCACTACGTGTGGTGGTGACGTAATTGTCTTTTGGTATTGCATTTTTTTCTACAGGTGTAGGGATATGTTCATGTGTGTGTGTAGGGGGAATATGTGGCTCTTGTGTGTTTGTGTTAAGAAAGGCTCTTTTCACCCTGTCAATAGATACAGTTTCTTTTTTGCCATTAATGTCAAGGGTGAAAAGTTTGTCAGTGCGTGAAAGCACGCGGTAAGGGTCAGTGTAAGGTGGAGTGGGAGGGACTTTGACAGTGTCCTTTCTTAGAAAAACGTAAGTCCATGAGGAAATATCTTTGGGGACTGATGGTTTGATGGTCTGTTCCCAAGGTTGCATTGGTGGGAGATTACCAAAATAACATTGCAGTCTGTTTACATATAAAGCTGGATCTGCTCCCGTTAGATCTATAGGGTTCAGCATCTGACCTGGTAATGATAGCGGTACTCCATAGACAAGTTCTGCTGGAGAGTATCCTAGGTCCTCTTTGATAGCTGCACGACAGCCAAGAAGGACAACAGGTATATATTCGCTCCATCGCTGTTGGTCAGGATAGGGGCGCAATGCGGCCTTCAATTGGCGATGGAAGCGTTCTATCATCCTGTTAGAAGCAGGGTGGTAGCTCGTAGTTCGTATGCGATTGATCCCTAAAATTCTGGAAAGTTCCTGGAATAGGTGGGATTCAAACTGTCTGCCATGGTCAGTGGTAATTGTTGTTGGAACTCCGTAACGCGTTATCCAGCCTGATATAAGGGCTTGCGCTACGGATTCAGCTGAAACGTCCTTTAAGGGAATAGCTTCAGGCCATCGTGTAAAACGGTCTATACAGGTCAGGAGGTAAGTAAATCCTTGACTGACCGGCCATGGTCCAACCAGATCTATATGGATATGGCTGAACCGAGCGTTTGGAGTGCTGAATGTCCCGAGGGGTGCACGGATATGTGTGTGCACCTTTGATTTTTGGCAGGATACTCAAGAACGTGTCCAAGCAGTGATATCACGCCTCATGTTTGGCCAGAAAAATCTAGCTGAAATCAGCTTCACTGTGGCTTTGGGTCTGGGGTGTGCCAATTGGTGTAGGGTGTCAAAAACAACCCTACGATGAGTCATCGGAACAAGAGGTCGAGGTGC
The DNA here is from genome assembly GCA_963585895.1 of Sepioteuthis lessoniana. Classification (NCBI taxonomy): domain Eukaryota; kingdom Metazoa; phylum Mollusca; class Cephalopoda; order Myopsida; family Loliginidae; genus Sepioteuthis; species Sepioteuthis lessoniana. The sequence continues at coordinate 11,415 of CAUZXS010003271.1, read as the reverse complement.
GTCCGTTGAGGTGTCAGATAATCTGCGTGTCCGCAGAGGGCACTGGCAGGTATGCGAACTTGCAAGTTGCAAATTCAAGTGACGATAGATCCAAGGTGTCCAGACGTGGCTGGTCTAAGGCCATCTGCCGTAAGTCGATATCCGAAGGTGAGAAAAGAGAATTAATTGGAAGGCGAGACAAGGCGTCTGCCGCAGCATTCTGTTCACCAGAGATATGTCGGATATCGTTTGTAAACTGCGAAACAAAATCCAAGTGGCGAGTTTCGCGAGGAGAATACTTGTCCGGCTTTGAGCGCAGCGCGAAAGTAAGCGGACGGTGATCGGTGTAGATCACAAATTGCCGGCCCTCTAGTGAATGCTGAAAGTGTTTCACTGCGAGGTACATTGCCAGGAGTTCACGGCCAAACGTGCTGTAACGTTGTTCTGCCGGTTTCAGCTGTCTCGAAAAATAAGCGAGAGGTTGTAGCTGTTGTTGGTATTGCTGTTGCAAAACTGCACCTACAGCTGTGCCCGATGCATTAACGACCAATGAGAACTGGGCGTCGGGTACAGGATGTGCAAGTAGCGATGTTGTTGCTAATTTCTGCTTCACTTCGTTAAAGGCTTTTAAGTGTATGTCGCTCAACGAAATCTGCTCATTTTTTTCCTGTTACGTAACAGGTCAGACAGAGGAGACAGGAGATCCGCACAGTGTGGGATGAAACGTCTGTAATAGTTAAGCAGACCGAGGAAGTGCCTTAGTTGGCGGAGTGAAGTGGGTGGTTGGAGGTCTTGTAGAGCCTTCACTTTTTCAGGGAAGGGAGATATCCCTTCAGGGCTGATAATGTGTCCCAAGAAAGTTAGCGACGAAGCACCGAAAACACATTTACCAGGGTTAATCCTCACCTGGTACTTTTGGAACCGTTCGAACAGTAGGCAGAGGTGAGTAACATGTTCCTCAGGTGAGGCACTTGCTACGAGTATATCGTCTATATAATTATAGACGAAGTCCAAATCAAGCACTACTTCGTCCATGAAGCGTTGGAAGGTACTAGCCGCGTTTCGCAAACCAAAAGGCATAGTTAAGAATTCAAACGCTCCAAATGGAGTTGTTACAGCAGTTTTTGGTATGTCGGCTGGGTTCACTGGTATCTGATGGTAAACCTTAACGAGATCTAGTTTGGAGAAGATCTTACAACCATGCAGAGATGAAGCGAAGTCTTGTATATGTGGGATTGGGTAACGATCGGGTACCGTATTGGCATTTAGTCGTCGATAGTCCCCAGTCGGACGCCAATCTCCAGAACGCTTTGGAACTATATGCAAAGGGGAAGCCCAAGGACTGGACGAGGGGTGTATAATTCCCAGCTGCAGCATATGGTTAAATTCTGCCTTCGCCGCCTTTAGTTTATCAGCAGGGAGGCGGCGAGGGCGTGAGAACACCGGAGCACCTGTGGTCTCAATGTGGTGTGTCGTTTCGTGAGTTGATTTGCTTACAACAAAATTTAAGTTAGTTAACTCTGGGTAAGAGCGTAATAATATTTGGTATGGGTCGTCTGTGGCGGCGATGAAAAATACCGGGCTGATGGGTGAGGTATTTGCCTTATAACCTGTGACGGAAAGTTCCGTATTGCCGTTAATGAGTCTTCGTTTGCGCATGTCCACCAAGAGGTTGAAGTGGTACAGAAAGTCCGAGCCTAGAATGGGGTATGGTAAATCAGCTACAGTAAAAATCCATGTAAAGTCTCTCCGTAATTCCAAGTCCAGAGAACGAGAAATTTGACCGTACGTGGGAATAGGGGAGTGATTTACCGCTTGCAGTGTGATGGGCGACACTGGCGGCTTCTCAGTGAGGAGTTTCAGTGGCCAGATACTGCAAGCTGCTCCTGTGTCAACCAAACAACGTGCTTGGGACCTGAAGTCAGTGATAAAATAGGCACGGTTGTTATATAAATCTTGTGGATTGTGTGCCGTGCTCAGCTCTCCAGATTTAAGTTTCCCTGGTTTGAAAACGAGCAGGGCATTTTGCACCTCCGAGCCTTAGCGCCAAAACGTCTATGATAATAGCATAGTTCAGGCTTGCTTGAGAGGCGGCGGTGGCGAGGGGATGGCGAACGACTTTTGTATTGACGTCTAGGCGGTTGTGACTTGACTACGGCCAATTTACTTACTTCATTGGTAAGCCGCATCAAAGCTTCGAGTATGGCCACTGTAGTGTCCATTTTCTTTTTAATTCATACGGTGACAACAGACCACAAAAAAAAATCAAAGAAACACGTTTCAATGAGAAAGGAACGAAAGGGATAAAAAGCCACAAGAAAATAGTGATATTCGTGTTAAAATAAAAATAAAAAAATTTTGTTTTGTTTTTGAGAAGGTGCTGCTTTAAGGTTCCTTAGTAAGAAAAACAAAAGTTGAAATTCAAGATGGCGTCGCCCAATGACTATTTAGGCGGGAAAATGAAATGTTAAATAGGAAGAAGGCGCTCTTTTAGCTTTGACTTTCTAAAAAAAATGGAAAAATGTATTACTCACTTGTTTTTTCCTTTTTTTTTTTGTTATTGTAATAAATTTTCTTTGTACCACGTGGTCAGTTGAAAAGAGCAGTGTAGTAAGTTTCTTCCTTTTTTTATGCCTAGTCGGCTAAGCTGAGGGTAATAGTTTTTTTCTTTTCTTTTTTTTTTTTAAACTTTGTTTTGTATGAACAAAATCTAATGTTCGTTATGCTTGCTTGAGTTGGTGTTTTTCTTGTGGACGGGCTGGAAAAGAAGATAATTCCTGGTTGGAAAGTTTTAGTGGGGGGTTGTTGTTGTTGTTGAGGCACGTGTTCAAAAAATGTTATTTGGGTAAAGGGGGAATCTTGTATCTTTCTATTTGACCACTTGTAAATGGGCGCCAATATGTCTGGCAATACGAAAGATGATATCTCTTTTTAGAAAGATTGTTTTACTTGCCACAATTTTTTTCCTTCGTTTATGGCTTCGTAAACGAAGTATTTTAAAGTCTTTCTCTGGCACGAAAAAGGTTTTTTTTATGAATATTTTTCTGAAAGAAAAATTTGCGCCTGTCTTCTCAGCCGACGAATGAATTGAACGAACACGTGTGTCACTGGGAAGAAAATTCTTGGGTGCTAGTATTCTTTCGGTTCTTTGAGTCAGGAAGTTTTTTCTCTTCTTTTTCTCTTCTTTTTGCTTGTTCTGCCGTGTTTCGTGTTATTTTTTTTATTGTTTCGTAATTCAGAAGGTGCCATTCGGGGTCACCAATTTTTAGCGGTTAAGGGAAATTGTTAATTTCTCTAGCACTATATTTTTTAAGGCAACACAAATGAATAACAAAACTTCTTTCAACAACACAACAAAGTAAGGTTTATTAGTAGCAGGCGTGAAGGAGTGAGAGTGAGAAAGTGTCTCTTTTGCGTCGCTGGTCTGTAGGTAGGTCCTTGGTTCGTAGGGAGCGTGTTTAAAGCTAGCAGTGAGCGAAGTGTTCCAAGTGGAATAGGTGCAGTCATGTGAGAGAGATGTGTTTCTTCTGCTAGCTCCAGACTCTCTCTCTGACGTTGTCCGTTCTACAGAAAAGGGACCAGAAAAATAGTTCCTGAGAGGGAGAAGGAATCAATGCGCTCTGCCAGTTGATTGGTCAGTGAGTGACCGATTCTCTTAACAGGGGCATTGATTCGCGAAAGGAAATAGATCTGTGGCTGCTACAAAATAAAGATATGCGAAACCAGGTAATTTTTTCCCGTTTACGAAATCTTATACGTAGGTATTATTTTAATCCTTTGTCTATATTAAAAAATTTGTATCTTATATATATATTATACTTATATATGTGTGAGTGTGTGTGGGAGAGAGGGGAGAGAGAGAGTGAGGGAGTAAGAGATAAAGGGAAGACAGTATAGCAAAGAAAATCGCTAGTGCTCTGGCGTCATCATAATGAATTTATAACCAAAAGCGAATTCTAATTTCCCACGTTGTCTTCTTTATTATACCGTCGAATTACATTACAAACCTTTCTCATATATATATATATATATATATATATAGTTACGATTTAGAAGTAATTTAACTCAATAATTCAACTACATACGTCGAAATAAACTGAAATATCCATTGTATGTAAACAGTTCGTATAACCAGACATGCTGGACACTGCTGGAGAAGCAGGGACGAACTCATAAGAGATGTACTCTTATGGACCCCCACACATGGCCGTGCAAAAGCAGGTCGACCAGCACGAACATACATTCAGCAGCTATGTGAGGATACGGGATGTTGTCCTGAAGACCTACCAAGGGCGATGAACGATAGGGAGGAGTGGCAAGAGAGGGTCAGGGATATCCATGCTACCAGCGCGACATGATGATGATGATGATGATGATGTAAACAGTTACACACACTCCTAAAACAATTAGGGGAACAATTGATGAGAAGAGGGGGTGTCCTCATGGTATAATGGTTAAAGCGTTGGACTGCAGAATCGTAGTACACGAGTTCGTTCTCCAGTCGCGCTATTACGTTTACTTTCGGGCAAATACCCCTGGGAAAGGTATGAACCCCCTTATCCTCCCAGCTATGGGTTAAATAGTATCACTACTGTTCTTCTATGAGAATGGCCTTGGCATTAAATAACCTAAAAAGAGTTGATATGCCATTAAACAAAGAAAGAAAGATGATGAGAAGAACAAGAATCATAACAGATTTGAAACTGACGTATATTCGATCGTGTGTAAAGGGGTATAATAAAAATTACAATGATGAGACTTCAAGATCAATCAAAAAACGTATTTCTGAAGGCATTTGAGATTTCAGAAATGTTGATGGCAGAAATACGTAAGTTTGACACAATTAAGAAACCAATCATAGTTTTTGTTTGTTTGGGTTGCGTATTATAGCATACCCAATATTGTAGGTTATTTAATTCCAAAACCTTTTTATGTATATATATATATATATATATGATTTGTTAACACATTTTGAGATAATATTCTTAAACGAGCCTGAGCTCGTTTTTACAGTTAAATCGTTTCAAGTATTGTTATATAACAGTCACAATTTGACACCAGCCATATGTTGGCACACTAGGTTCAATTTGACCCATAGATAGGACACTATCAGGTGATACCACTCCAGGTCAGAGTGGACATTAGAGCGATGAAGTGGTACTCCACATTCCCCAAATCTCCAAGGCTGGAGCTTTGTCATCAGATGGTTTAATGTTATATTTAGAACATAAACATTGTTTTAATCTTAAAGATTTTTAAATGTTTAATGATATACATTATATACAACAAAGAAAAAACTTTTTAATCTTTCAAACACTAACAAACAAGGGCCCGGTTTTTTTCAACTGATCTTATTTGGCTAAATTAGTTTTCACTAATTATTAATAAATCAGACTTAATCTTAAGTTTTAGCTGGGCTGTAGAATAAACCGATTGCAACTTCTGCGGAGGGGTAAGACTCCCCCACGCCAACGAGGTTAACTATTGGCCGTGGGTGCCGATCTTGGCAACAGAGCGGCAAGTGACTTGCAACACTCTACTATGGCCTTTACTGGGTTATACAGGTTGTCGGAGAGACCCGATCCATTCAATCGGCTGGTCGTATCAAGCCCTTGCGTCTATATGATTATCCCAAACGTATTCTTTAAATTGCTCTTGGAACAAAGAAGTACCCAACCCTATTTCATCTTAAAGGTGTGAGAAAGCGGTGGCTGAGGATCAATTGTACTGAAATAGCAATAGTTGAAGCCATTTAAACTGTGTGCAAACAAAAGATTAATATCAAATAGGATTACGAATGCTAAGTAGCGATATTTGAAACAATTTAATTTGATGCAAACAAATGATTAACATCAAACAGAATTATTAGTGTTTGATAGCAATACTTGAAACCATTTGTGTAGAAACAAATGGGCTCTAACTCGTTAAAAAATGAATTTACCTACAAACTATTCCCTTACAAACCATATATATATATATATATATATATATATATATATATATATATGAATGTGTGTGTGTGTGTGTGTGTGTGTGTGTGTGTGTGTGTGTGTGTGTGTGTGTGTGTTTGACATTAGATAACCGACAAGGGTTGTATAACCCAGTTGCCGTGATGGTTGATTGAATTAATTATTTTATTATCTGCTTTGGTTGGGCCGCGAGCTTTTCAGTTAGCGTTGTTAAGTTTGCTAAAATCTTTGAGCAGAAATGTCTGTCAAATTGGAAAGTTCAAGTGAGTGCGCCCCGACCAGGGTATGGGACCTGTCAATTCTACACAGGAAGACCAAATGTAAACAAAATAGATTCATGTCTTGTCACAAGTTTGATTGAGTAAATAAAAATATGGTAAAAATTTGGGGACATGTGTGAGATGACACAATAACTTGGTGAGATGACATCACACTAACGATATACTGAATTCAAAATATATAAAAATTAACGAATTTCGAAAAAGTTGTCAGTAGTGAATTGTTAGTTAGATGTTGGCGTTCAGAGAGTCCATTTTTGGTCGGGGGGCATCTCTTTGTGTCCCTGTTCATAGACCCTTACAGATTTTCTCTCTCTTGCTACTGTATGTAGTCTGAACATCGAACATTATATCTGGATAATAAAGTGACAATTTTCTATAAAAATATTGGATATATTACTGTTACACCAATACGTTCCGATATATGATTGTTGATTGTTGGCAGAGAGTTCTTCTTGTCTTTGAGTTGCCAGCACCCCGGCAATTTTGTTCCAGCGAATCACCCGACCGTTGGAAGAAGTTCCGGATGATTTGTATTATTCCCTATCTGTGGATATTTCAAACACAACGTGGGCACAGAAGGGATTGATAAACAAACAATCTGGACACGCATTTGGCGCTGTTATCAGGATAAGACCAATGTGAAAGTGCCGTGACAACTATAGTATCACATTTGGCGCTGTTACCTAGATAAGACCAATTATTATTATTGTATTTGATACCACAAATGTTGTGCACAACGGTATTACATTCAGCACTTTTATCAGCATAGGTATTGGTAACCGTGCCCCAAATGAAATTGTTACAAACGGCAATTGTACCGCAAGATAGTATTACAAATTGTGATCGAGCCTACAAGATATTATTATAATTCAGTACCGTGACAAGCGTGATATTACATTTGATACCAGCATTGGTGCCTTACATTTTGTGCCGGACCAAGCGATATTACCACATTTGGTGCAGGACCAAACGATAGTACCACATATGGTGCCGGAACAAGCGATTATACCACATTTGATGCCGGACCAAACGATAGTACCACATATGGTGCCGGAACAAGCGATAGTACAACATATGGTGCCGGATCAAGCGATATTACCACATACGGTGTCGGACCAAGTGACAGTACAACATATGGTGCCGGAACAAGCAATAGTACCACGTATGGTGCCGGACCAAGCGATAGTACCACATTTGGTGCCAAACCAAGTGATAGTACAACATATGGTGCCGGACCAAGCGATAGTACCACAGATGGTGCTGGACCAAGCGATAGTACCACATATGGTGCCGGACCAAGTGATAGTACCACAGATGGTGCTGGACCAAGCGATAGTACCACATATGGTACAGGACTAAGCGATAGTACTACATATAGAGCCGGACCAAGCGATAGTACCACATTTGGTGCTGGACAAAGCGATATTTCACATAGTACTAATACCCTTAAGAAAGGTATGAATCCAATTATTCTCCCTCCAGCTATGGGTAAATAGTAGGGCAGACTGAGTTCTTTAGCTTTGGTGAGGCAAGTAGTGTAGGAGAAGGAAAACTCTGAATTCAAACCTGTTAAACTCTGCTTAAAAATTGACCATGTGTCATATCCTGCCTGAGCGGAGGGGTTGGTAAATATGGATAGTACCACATATGATGCCGGACCAAGCGATAGTACCACATTTGGTGCCGTGCCAGTATAGTGTCACTGTTGATATGCCATAAAACAGAACCAAACCATAAACAAACCAGCTTTTCGATACCACCATTCTGAGAACTTACAGAATAAATTCAATTTACGATTAAATAATAATTTCATAGTATGTACTTTCACAAAGATCATCATCTTTTCTTCATCCTAATTCTTCGAACATATTTCTATATATAGAGAAACTTGTATCTCTACATGTTGACATACTCATATCTCTATAGACAGATATACTCGTATCTCAACATATAGTGATACTCATATCACTATATAGAGAGATACTCGTAACTCTACATACACAAATACTCGTATCTATATATATAGAAATACTCGTATCTCTGCATATAAGAATACTTGCATTTCTTTTTCCATACTTGTATTACTTCATGCAGAGGTACTCGTATCTCTCCATCAGTTAATAGTTCAAATCCTGGACTAAGCTTTTTGCGTTTCACGTCGCGCTAATGCCCTATTGAAAGGTATGACTTCATCTTTTCCTCACCCCCAAGCTATAGGCAAATAATAGAGAAATCAGTGTTCTTCAGTCTTAGTTCGACAACCAATCTAGGTGAAGGAAAACTCTGAATCTAAACAAGCATTACTCTGCTTAAAATTTTGGTTATCATCCAGCTGATGGGGGAAGGGTTTGGCAAATAAATATATCTATTTAAGGCATGAAACAATTTTTCTTAGTTTTATTCTTTTGAAACATTTGGGCTATTCAAACTTACGATACCAAAATAACTAAAAATCTGAGGGAAAATTGAGACTGTTTACATCGAAGTGCATGTATCCTGTTTTGTCTGCGTTGGTATGGAGGCCTATGCCACCAGCTGCTCGTTCCTCGTGGTGTAATGGTTAAAGCGATGAACTGCGGAATCGTAGTACGCGAGTTCGTACTCCAGTCGCGCTATTACGTTCACTTTCGGGCAAATACCCTTGGGAAAGGTATGAACCCCCTTATTCTCCCTCCAGCTATGGATAAATAGTAGGACGGACTAGGTTCTTCAGCCTTGGTGAGGCAACTAGTCTAGGAGAAGGAAAACTCTGAATTCAAACCTGTTAAACTCCGCTTAAAAAATTGACCTTGTGTCATATCCTGCCCGAGCGGAGGGGTTGGGTAAATAGTACCAGCTGCTCGTTCCAGACTATGTAGCAGGAATTCGGCTTGGGCGGGTGAATTTGCCAGAAGCGCTATGTCATCGGCGTAGTCCGTGTTCGTAATAGTTTGTGCGGGCGATCTTCCACTTCTTTCCTTTGACAAATTGAAACCAATTTCTTTTATTATATGTGCTTTAATCAAAGAGGCGATATTTCCACACTGAAGGGTGGTCCTTTAAAACTAGTGAACAAGTTCACCTACCTCAAAAGCAGTGTCTCATCAACCGAGAACGACATCAACACACGACTGATAAAGGCGTGGACAGCTATGAATAGGCTATCGGTCATATGGAAGTCAGACCTGGCCGATAAAATAAAACGCAGTTTTTTTAAGCAACGATCGTGTCAATACTGCTATACGGACGCACCACATGGATGCTAACAAAATGTATGGAGAAAAAGCTTGACGGAAATTACACAATATTACTACGAGCTGTATTGAACAAGTCCTGGAGACAATACCCCACAAAACAGCAGGTGTATGGCCACTTACCACCCATCACGAAAACTATCCAAGTTAGACGAACCAGACACGCGGGACAATGCTTGAGGAGTAAGGACGAACTTATAAGCGATATACTCCTGTGGACCCCTTCACATGGACGAGTAAAAGTTGGACGACCAACTAGAACCTATACAGAACAGCTCTGTGCCGATACAGGATGCAGCCTGGAGGACCTCCCGGTAGCGATGGACGATAGAGACGGGTAGCGAGTGACGGTCAGGGAAATCTGTGCTATCAGCGGGACATGGTGATGATGATGATGATGATATATAAGCACTTTTGAGATCAGCAAGAATACTAAGAAGAGTTCCGAAAAGCTAAGGAGATTTGCTGTCACTTGGACTTCAGGGAAGACCTCCAGTTCAATGTGGTGTGAAAACTCGCAAAGATTAAACTAATAATAAAAAAGTTGACTAAGAATCAATTGTACAATTCACGTTGCTATAACGGTTCATCTGAAAATATCTGATAATCCTATGAAGTGTTTATTTAGAACAACTTTATATGCTAATTTGGTTTGGTTTAGTTTATTTTTTAATGACATATCAACCTTCATGGGTTATTTAATACCAAAGCCATCCTAGTAGAACAATAGTGGTACGATTTAACTCATAGCTGGCGGGAGATAAAAAGTTCATGCCTTTCCCAAAGGTATTACACTGAAATTGAGCGCAATAGAGAGACTGGAGTTCGAACTCGTATACTATGCTCTCACAAACCAGTGTGTTAGCCATTACACTACGGTGCTTCCTCTTCATCTATTTGTAGACATGAAAGTCTTTATAGTGATACAAAAAACAATCTCTATACAGACTGACTGAACAAATAGATAATATTACAAATACTCTTTTCTTTTGTTTTGTTTTTTTCCGCTGATCAAAATGAGTTTGCCGAAAGAACATATTGAATCAGATTTGGTTTGGTTTGGTTTTATGGATTATCAACTTTTGTAGGTTATTTAATGCCAAATCCATTTTCATGCATATAAACAGTTCTATTTCAAACAATTCAGTTTAGCATAAGTACACAATTTCCATGTAAAAAAACTTCTATTTCAAACATTTCAGTTTAGCATAAGTACATAGTTTAAATATCAAAGCAGTTCTATTTCAAGCAATTCAGTCGAGCATAAGTACACAATTTAGTTCTATTTAACCTATCGATAGGGCTCTATAAGGTGCAACCACTCCGGGCCAGAGTGAACCTGGGAGCGATGACAATGAAGGGATGTCCGCATTACCCAAAGCTCCAGCATTACTGGAGCCTCACCATCAGATTGTTTAGTATCGTATCCAGGACACCCATTGGGGGAGAAGTCTTACCCCACAGCAGAAATGCAATCCGTGTATTCTACAGTTCCAGCCGTCTGTGTAAGTATTGAATTAGATCTGTTGGGTGAACAAGAAGAGTGGTCATATTGCTGATCACTTCAGTGAACGAATGACTAATTTCTTTCAGTAGTGAAGGAAAAGTGTTTAGAAAATTCCAAGAAAGAGGCAGGGTCATAGACAGTTACATTCCAGATGACTAACTTCAAAAAACAACAAAAGGAAGTTGTTTTAACGAAATTCAAAGTTAGCCGCGATTAGTCGATTTTCAGGACATCCCTGCGCCTGGATATTCCTAGAGAAATGATTTTAAGAGCGAGAAATTTCATCCCTGCAAGCACGCCGATCTTTGGATGGCTAATTCTGGACATGTTGAAGATATATTCATTGAAATAATTAGTGTTAATAACATATGTAATATAATGGCCGAGGGGTTTCGTTTTATGCCTTTGGGTTTAGTTAGGCTGAGAACCTTTCGGCTCAGTGCATG
>CAUZXS010003270.1:0-97500 GCA_963585895.1 Sepioteuthis lessoniana | reverse complement strand
AGGGGCCTTCGAGAAGTTGTTGGGACGGTACAACAAGTGCATTGCAGCCAGAGGCGATTACTTCGAAGGGGACTAGAGTTTCATGTGTGTACTATCAATAAAAATGCCCATACGAAAGATGTCTGGAAACTTATCGTATGCACCTCGTACATATAATTCAATACACTACGTACACAATTTAATCGCTATAGTTTAATGTGCCTTCGTCTTATGCTCTAATCTAATATAGAAGAAGAAGAAATAACTTTAATTTCAATCTCTTTTTCTACTAAGTATTATTCAGTAATAGAAGATTCAGAATTAATGATGTTATTAGAATATTATTCATTTATTCAGCAAAATACTCGAGTAACCACGTTGAAATAATTCAAGAAAACCAATTTACTTTTTTCTTAATTTTTGGATACTATTTTCTAATTGTAGAATCACATTTCATGAAAACGAATCATTTTACAGTAGTAATAAAATCCAATGAAGGAATGTTAAGACTGTTGATTCAAAGTCAATTTATATTTGAATAGAATAATTGTAAGCAGATACCGTGATTAGCATTAACAAATTTTCATATCAAGCTTGACCAAAACGAGGCGAAAATTGTTTGAGAGAATTAACGGAAGTGATCAGTAACGGATCAGAGACCAACGATTTTCCTCCCAATGAAAGGAATGGTTACGTCATAGGTTTCCGGCATATGAAATTGAATTGAAATTTTAAATATGATATCTGTAAAGAAATTTCTTTTCTGTATTCCCAAAGATATCGGTAAATGACAAAAGAGAGTTTCCACCGCGGGCAGGGTGCGACACAAGGTCATTTTAAAGCGTGTTGATCGATTGGTTTTAACTGTACCTCAACTCTTCTGGGGCGACTTCATGCCTAGAAGTTAGGAAATTGCGTTCATATTCACTTTTTTCGTATAATTGTTTCTTTTTGTCCACACACGGTCTTATTAAATACGATTTTTTTTTTTTACCGAGATCTATTTAGCCTGTTAGTGGGCCTTAATAGGTCCAACCACTCTTGGTCAGAGGAGCGGAACTGGAATTATTGATAACGAAAGGGTACTTACCATTACCCAATCTCCAGAATAGGAGTCTCACCGTGAGATACAGTTTAGCGTAATACCCAGAACAACCTGTTGTTGTGGGGAGAGAAGGTTATGCTTCTCTGCAAGAGAAGTAGTTGACGTGTTCTAAGCCCCGCTGACTGAGTAGTTAAATGAAATACTGCTGGTTTGGATTTAGAGTATTTCCTTCTCTTAGATTGGCTGCCGTGTCAAGGATAAAGAACCCATTCTGCCCCAACAATTTGCTAATAGCTGGGAGGAGAAGAGATGAATTTATTCCCTTTTCTCCTAAAGAACATTAGCGCAAATCGAAATGCAGACAGCTTCGTCCAGGTTTTGAACACGGTTTGGTTTGGTTTGGTTTGGTGGACTTTATGGCATATCAACCTTTGTAGGTTATTTAACGCCAAATTCATTTTTATGTAAATAATCTGTTCTATTTAAACAATTCAGTTTAGCATAAGTACACAGTTTAATTGTTAAAAACATTTCCATTTCAAAATATTCAAGCTGTTATATGTAACAATTCAGTTAAGTGTAAATACAGTTTTAATGTCGAAAAACAGTTCTATTTGAAATAATTCAGTTAAGCATAAGCACGCAGTTTAAATGTAAGTAAGTAAAGTTAGCGACCATAGTCGAGGGTGACCCGAAGGCTCCCTTTTCGATAGCTACTACACCAAGGTGTAGGGGAGGGCGCTACTCCATTCCCTGGATTGCTCCACTTTACCCTTGAACCGTACCTTATAATGCTGAGTGTTAAGCAAGGTGGTATCAAGTTCCATTTTTAAAGTCTTTGGTATGACTCGACCTGGGATTGAACCCAGGTCTCCCGGGCCATTGGCGAACACTCTAACCGCTGGGCCAATGTCCCGGTTAAAATGTAAGTACGGTTTAATTGTCAAAAACATTTCTATTTCAAGCTATTCAGTTCACTCAAACAATTCATTTTAGCATAAGTATGCTGTTAGTTCTATTTAACCCATAGATAGGACCCTTATCAGGTACTACCACTCTGGGCCAGAGTGGAACTGAGAGCGATAGCAATAAAGGGGTACTCCGCATTCCCCAAAGCTCCAGCATTGCTGGAAACTCACCATCAGATGGTTTAGTGTTATTTTCAGGACACTCGTTGGGGGGGGGTCTTACCCTTCTGCAGAGAAGCAGTCGGTGTATTCTACAACCCCGGCCGACTGGGCAATTTGAACTCGGGTCGCAGATTTTATTCACGATAACTGTTACACCACGTGAGTAGAGCGAATGAAAAGACAGATTCGAATTAAAATCTTTTATGTCATGACCAAATTTCTTTTTAGTGATAAGGTCACCCGAGGTGGATGTTTAACAAGTTTGCCTTGATTTATTTACATTAGTCAGTCAATAGATAGTAACAAGCTGAGATTATCACGAACTTAACGGGAAAAAAAAGACGTTTGGAAAAAATGTCTAACCCTAGAAGTGATATTTGGTTGTTTTTCTTGGAAACAAAAAGGGGTACGAGGTGTTTCTCCGGAGAAAAAAGCAATTACGACTTTGAGTATATTCTAACAAATACAAATTCATTGATTTTAAAGCATTTCAACCCGTCTGTGGTTTTTATGTATAAAGGTTTAATAACAGCGTTCATTTTACATTTAAATTTATACTGTTTTTTTTGGGGGGGGGAGGTTGCGATGCGGGGTTCTTTGTTTAATGGCTTATCAAACATCGTGGGTTATTTAATGCCAAAGCCATCCTTCTAGAAGAATAGTACTATTTAATCCATAGCTAGGATGATAAAGGTTTCATGCCTTTCCCAAGGGTATTTGTCAGAAAGTGAGTGTTATAGAGTGACTGGAGTTCGAACTCGTTTACTACGAATCTGCAGTCTAGCGCTTAAAACTTTACACCATAAGGACACGCCCTTGCATTGTTTGGCGTGGTATAGTTAAATGGTATCAAATGTTCATATTTAACACAAATAATTTGCACACAATTGTACGGTTTCAAATAGTCCTATCTGATTCTAATAATCATATAATTTAAAGTAATTATTGCATATAATAATAGTCACTTTTTTTGCGCAGATGGCTTCAAGCAACTAATAATACTTAGAAAACAATTATAATTAAGTCCTGTCTGGTGGGAGGCAGCGACAAATTTCAACTAATTATTCTTAATCTAAATAATCTGCAGTTAACGTGGTATCAAGTAATCTTATCATTTTTAAACAAATCTGTCAGACCCATGAGATGGGACAATAACAGACTCTACCACTCCGGGTCAGAGTGGACCCAATAGTTATGGCAATGAAAGGGTACTCCTCGCTCTCCATATAACGAATACTGGAGCCTTGCCATCAGATGCAGTTCATTGTCGTACCTAGAACACCCCTTTTTTAAAGTGGTATTACCTTTCGTCAGGGCGGTAATTTTTCGAAGAAATGCAGAAAAGTTATGGGTCCGATCGATAAAGAAATGACCAAAGGCCACAAAACATACATCCATGTTTAATACTCTAGAAATATTATTTTTCAAGTCTACTCTTTCAAAAACAAAACCAAAAAAAGTGATTCCTATCTTGGTTGAACAGAGAATTTTTCCTGACCCCATCCCGAAAAGAGTATTCCAACAAAATTCAAAAAACAAAGAATTTTATATTGATAATATTTCTGAATAAACATTAGCGGTCTTTATTTGGGACAAAAAAAAGTTAGAATTGTTTGATTTTGGCGAATTCTCACAACACGCCTGAGGTTCTTTTATAGAGAAATACATTCATTGTACTTTGGGGGGGTAGTTTAAGTTTTTTGCACACGATGGAACAAATCCTACTAGCATACGGCATACCAAAAGAAACCGTAGCAGCAATAACGATTCTCTATAGAAACACCGAAGTGAAAGTACGATCACCGGATGAAGACACAAAATACTTCGACATTGTAGCAGGAGTACTACAAGGGGACACGCTAGCCCCATACCCCTTTATCATCTGTCTAGACTACGTGCTTAGAACATCGATTGATAAAATCAGAGAAAACGGCTTAGAGCTGACAAAGAAAAGAAGCAGAAGGTACTCTGCAAAAACAATTACCGACACCGACTATGCCGATGACATGGCGATTCTGGCAAATACACCCAACCAAGCCGAAACACGACTGCATAGTTTGGAACGAGCCGCAGGCATTGGCCTCCTTGTCAATGCACACAAAACTGAATATATGTGCTTTAATCAAACAGGCGAAATTCCCACACTAGTGGGAACCTCTCTGAAACTGGTAGACAAATTCACTTACCTAGGAAGCTGTGTCTCATCAACCGAAAAAGACATCGAAACGCAGCTAACGAAGGCATAGACTGCTATCTATAAGCTATCGATCATATGGAAATCAGACCTGACCGATAAAATGAAACGCAGTTTCTTCTAGGCAGCGGTCGTGTCGATACTGCCGAATGGATGCACTACTTGGACGCTAACAAACGACTGAAGAGGAAGCTAGACGGCAATTATATAAGAATGTTGAGAGCAATATTGAACAAGTCCTGGCGGCAACACCCTACAAAGCACCAACTGTACGGCCACCTGCTTCCCACCACAAAAACTATCCAAGTTAGACGAATCAGACATGCAGGACACTGCTGGAGAAGTTATGTAAGGATACAGGATGTAGCCCTGAAGACCTGCCAGAGGCGATGAACGATAGGGAGAAGTGGCGAGAGAGGGTCAGGGATATCCGTGCTAGCGACACAACATGATGATGATGATGATGATATTAAGCATTGCAATCAAATACGAATAATTTGTAATCATCTATTTAACCCATAGATGGGACCCTAACAGGCAGTATCATTTCTAGTTGAGTGTCTCGTGGAGTAATGGCCATAAAGGATTATTCCATACTCCTCAAAACTAGAGCATAACCATCAAATACAGCTTAGTGTCATACCAAGGACAAACCCCTTTTGGAGGAGGTCTTACTCCCAATACAGGGGATACAGTCGCTGTATTCTAAGCCTCACCATCAGGACTGAATAAATTTAGGGATCCTTCTCTTTTACAACTCATTTCACAGATTTTTTTTTCGATTGGCCGACAAAAGCAGTTTTGACTGAATTAATCTGCTGTGACCTCGTGGGGTCAGCACCACCTATATCTTGCTCATTCTAAAGTAAAGTAGCCTTTATAGACTGATTTTCTTTTTATAGGGGAAAACCGTTTGGAATACAACCAAACAATTACGAGTTTTATTTGGATAGATTAAATGTATGTTGAAATATAGGGCATCGAAAAAATAGTCTTAAAAATTTATTTCAGGTTTGGTTTGGTTTGGTTTGGTTTGGTTGATTTTTTGATCAACCTATCAACTCCTTACGAATTATTGAAGCAGAAATTTGATTCATTCATAAGTGTTTTATTGTAATCATAATTATATTTCAATGCTTCATTGGATTTTTTAAAAATTCACTTTCTATGTCTGATCATTTGTTTACACACAAATATATCAAGTTCTCCAAGCCAATAGAAATTTGACCCCAGTTATATGATTTTCAATAACGATAATCATTCAGAAGCAATTTATAGTTTCAAATAACTATTCTTGATACAAATAATTTGGACACTGTCATGTGGTATCAAATATTCCAAAAAATTTTAAACAAATCTCTTTGACCCATACAAGAAACCCTAACATGTACAACTACTCCGTATAAGAGTGGACGTGGGAGTAATGGCAATGAATGGGTACTCCACACTGTCCAGAGCTCTGAAACTGAAACCTCACCACTGAATGAGGTTTAGTGTCATAACTAAAACCCCATTTTTAAAAAATTAATTTGTTGACACTCACAATACAGTTTTGTTTGATTGGTTTTGTTTGGTTTGGTTTTATGATATATCAACCCTTGTAGGTTATTCTATGCCGAATCCTCTTTCTACATATTATTAGATATATATGGTTATTCAATGCCAAATCCTCTTTCTACATTATTAGATATATATGATTATTCAATGCCAAATACTCTTTCTACATATTATTAGATATATATGGTTGATAAACGTAGGTCAACGAATTTAAATAGTTCTAAATTTTGCTATGTATTGCTAACAATTCAATTAAACATCGGTCATTTGTTTACACACAGTCAAATAATCAGTTCTATTCCAAACAATTCAATTTAGCTTTAGTCATTTGTTTGCACCTATATTAAATATCAAACAGTTCTATTTGACCCTTAGATGGGATCTTATCAGGTGCTACCACTCAAGGCCAGCGTGGATCTGGGAGCGATGGCAATTAAGGGGTACTCCGCATTCCCCAAAGCTCCAATATTACTGAATCCTCACCATCAAATTATTTAGTGTCATATCCAGGACACTTGTTAAGGGAGTCTTATCCCTCTGCAGAGATGCAGTCAGTGTATTCTACAGCACCAGCCGACTGACCCCCATCCATGTAAGACAAACAAGACATGCTGTGAGCTTCTGGAGAAATAAGGACAAACTTATAAACAACGTACCCCTATGCAATGTTGGCCGACCAGTAAGGATTTACATCATGAGGACACTGAATGCAGTCAGGAGGACCTGGCAGGAGCGATGGACGATACGGACGGATGAGAGAGAGAGAGGGAGTCAGGAAACTTCGTGTTATGTGCACAACTTGATGATAAAATACTTCACATGGAGACGGTAACATTGGCCGACCAGCAAAAACTTACATTCATCCGCTCTAAGTGGACACTGGATGCCATCAATAAGACTTACTAAGAATGATGAGAGAAAGAGAGAGAGAGAGTCAAGTGAATCATCAGGAGTAGTAATTTACTAAGCTTTTTGCTTAGATGTGGCACGCGGCTGCATAAATGGGGTGCCCAATGAGACTCGAATTCACTCGTGAAGGTTTGCAAGTCTCGCTTGCTAACCATTACACCACCCGAGTCGATCACAGGAATAGATGATGATATTTCTTTACAAAACTATCCGATGATTGTCAATATCTTGACTAGTTATCTAAGATATATTTTTGAAACTATTTCTTTTATAGACACCCTATACTTGATTAGATCAGGTCATTTTTCTTTACTAATTGCAGCTTCTCATTTTGTGTTAAACTCTTCAACACCTTATGTCAGACTCCTACAAACCGATACCTTCACGATTTTCATTAAAATTATATTTTTGTTATGTATACCAACCTCTATGCACAAACAGGATGTGACATAAATTCAATTTTAAGCAAAGTTTAGCAGGTTTGAATTTAAAATTTTTCTTCTCTTAGACTAGTTGCCAAACCAAGTCTAAAAAACCCACTTTGCTTAACTATTTATCTATAGCTGGAGAGAGAAAGTTGGATGCATACCTTTCCCACAGGGTATTAGCGTTATGTAAAATGCAAACAGCTTCGTCCAGAATTTGAACTCGAGCCACCGGACCCATTTCCTACGACGAAAACCATTACACTTCGAGCGTCTCCTGTCATGTTTGAAAAATAATAGTCGATTTTACACCTAAATCGGTCATTATTTTCCGAACAATATTACCCGTGTCTCATCACAGTAGACGATTTACACCTTTTTATTTCCTAATATCTTCAGTCCTGACATACTTCAAGATATCAGCGTAGATTCTAGCTTTCCGCTATTGATAGTGACTAAAATTCGGGAATCAATTTATTTTATTTCTTGTTTCCTGTCACTTTACGAGAAATCGTTTTTAACTCTAGGCATTGGTGTTTGTCACATCAGGTTTGTTTTTTTTCCAGAACAGCATATTCATTTTTTATCTAGTTTTTACTCCGTTACAACTAAAGTGGCAGCTATTTGAAAACGGGTAAGGTAACAATTGCAGAAGACAGAAAAAAAAGCTTGCGTTATCAAAGCAAGGGTCACATGATCATATTCTACTTTCTGAACGTTAATCATGAAAGAGGCAGTGAGAATTTTAGAACTGAATTCTAAGCACTAAAGTCTGTTAATTAAATATGTTATTTTAAATCCTTCTACTGTAGGTGTTTTCTTGTGTTTAAAGTAGCACGTTTTATAGATGTCAGTCAGTCTTTTAAAATTTTATACTTACACTAGTGTAAAATAAGACAAAAGAAACGATAAACGCGGCAACACAAACCTATCAAATCATTATTTTTATGGTTAAAAAGATATTGTTCGTTACATGTTTACAGAAGATGAAATACTAGTGGTATATTCATTATTTCTTTCAGACATCAACAGTATTCACTAACTTCTATTAGTTATTCAACGTCTCATGATGAATATTTAACTAAATCTCTTCAATACCATTAAGTTAACAGAGAATCTCATTTCAAGTAATATACATATAACAATAAATCCTCCAATAGATAGATATTCAAAATAGTTCATTGGTCATTTCTCTTGTTTTTACTGACTTCTCCACATTTTTTACGCCTCCTTGACTTTCTTCACATCTTATTCTTTGACCCGCAGGTAAACTATCCAGGCAATGTCCACCTGAACCCAAAGTGGTATTATCTGTTACGTTCTCATCTATGGGCTAAATGGATGTTCGAAAGTTATTAGTTTTAGATAAAAAACAAATACTTTAAACCATAAAACTGTATGCAAATAAATAACCATCCTTATCAAATAGGGATAGTTACTTGGAACCGTACGATTATACATGAATTATTAGTATTAGATAAAAAATACTTGAAACCATAAAACTATGTGCAAATAAATTATTATCCTCATCAAATAGGAATGGTTACTTGGAACCGTACACTAAACCGTACACTAAATAGGAATAGTTACTTGGAACCGTAAACTATAAAACGATTTGCAAATAAATCATCATGAAATAGGAATATTTACTTGAAACCGTACGATTATAGATAAATTGTTAGTATTAGATAGGAATACTTGAAACAATATCATTGCTTGCAAAAAAAAAACTTGCTTCGGCTTTAGATAACCCAACAAGAATTGAAAAGCCGTAAATTCAACCAACCTCCCCAATTAAAGATTCCTTGCAGATATAACCAAAAACAAAATTGAATTCTACATATTTTATTCCGTTTGTTTATTTTTTCTAGTAAAAATAAGATAATAAAACAGGATAAAAACTCACAACTCAAAGTTTCACGTTGTCGATCCTCAAATGGACTAGTACTCAACAAGTCTGCTACTAAAACACCAGTGGATTAACAATATAATGTAATATTGCTCAGCACTTTCGTGAAAAGATTTTACGAATCAAAAGTGCTTTTAGCATTGAATTTTAATCATATATCAGAAATTAGTCTGATGGCTGAAGAGGTGAGAAACTGACAGTCGCTAAACACTGTTGACTAACTTTATGCTATCCTATCTTAGATATCTATGCTCTATCATCGATATTGATCTATTTATGAATAAATCAAACTATATATATCATACCGGACATTGGCCTAGGTTAGAGTGTTCGCCAATGGTCCGGGAGACCTGGGTTCAATCCCAGGTCGAGTCATACCAAAAACTCAAAAAATGGTACTTGATGCCTCCTTGCTTAACACTCAGCATTATAAGGTACGGATCAAGGGTAAAGTAGAGCAATCTAGGGAAAGGATTAGCGCCCTCCCCTACACATTGGTGTAGTAGCTATCGAAAAGGGAGCTTTCGGGTTACCCTCGACTATGGTCGCCAACTTTACTTTTTACTTTACTTATATATATATATATATATATATATATATATATATATATATATATATATATATAGAACCGGACATTGGCCTAGGGGTTAGAGTGTTCGCCAATGGCCCGGGAGACCTGGGTTCAATCCCAGGTCGAGTCATACCAAAGACTCAAAAAATGGTACTTGATGCTTCCTTGCTTAACACTCAGCATTATAAGGTACGGATCAAGGGTAAAGTAGAGCAATCCAGGGAAACGAGTAGCGCCCTCCCCTACACATTGGTGTAGTAGCTATCGAAAAGGGAGCCTTCGGGTTACCCTCGACTATGGTCGCCAACTTTTATATATATATATAGAGTTTGATTACTGAGATATATATATATATATATATATATATATATATATATATATACACACACACACACACACACACACACAGTTTGATTTATTCATGAATAGATCAATATCGGTGATAGAGCATAAATTTAAACTATAGAAAATTAACATAAATAATGTTTTTAAAAAAAAAACATAGGATTAAATTGAGAATTAATGTAAATGAATAAAAATTGTGGAAAAACCATATCATATATACGTACTAATCATTAAAAGTGTAACTGATTTAATAGACTCAAAAATAAATTTGATTTTTAAAAAAAGTTAAATTTAATTTAATTATTACTGTATCGTTACGTAAAGTTATCGAATAAAGTTAATTTTCTAATTTAGTATTAAATCTATAGTTTTAAGTCGAAAAGTAATTTGAATTTTTAAAAAAATAGATAATTTTTTTAAATTAATTTACTATAATTCAAACCGACAATAAAATAAAAAACGGAAGTGGGCGAAATGAGGAGATAACTTTTCACACACACCCCTTCTATCAACTCCCACGACTTCTTTTCTGTGTCTATTCTGATTTATTTTATCCATAAGATCTGAAGAAGTCCTGTTATTTTTTTTTTTCGCGTTTTTTGATTTTTTCAAAAACTCATAACAGGATGGAAATAAATTTATAATCCTAATGTGACCGGTTTGTGTTTTTTCTAAATGAAATATATATGTTTCTTTATTTAAAAAAAAAACAAGAAATTTAGAAATTGTATTCCATAATAGATTTATTTCGCTTATAAAAGCTAATCAGATGGATATATATATATATATATATATATATATATATATATATATATATATATATATATATATAATACCTTGCCTAATGTTCAGATCGAATTTTTCCTAAAAAAACGAATTAAAAAAAAAAAAAAAAAAAAAAAACACTACCTCTCTTATCTAACAGAGAATATTTGTTTAACGAAAAGTGCGAGGTTAGAATATGAGCCAGCGTAGAATGATACATTAGAGAAGTATTTCATGATTTTCAATGTGAAATTCGTTTTGGGCGCTAAGATCGACGATACTCAAAATGTTGATATGCTTATTACCAAAAAAAGGAAGGTTAAGGGATTCCCTGAAGTATGCGACACAACTGATGTTCCTTTATCATTCCTCAGAAGGCACTCGATAATAAAGAAGAATTACTTTCGTGTCATGTTCCGTATCATGAGATGATATGAATAAATGACTATTGCCGATGGCTGTTTAGTTTGATTTCTTTGGTTGGGTTTTATGGTATGTCAACTCTTGTGGGTTATTTAATACCAAATCCAGTTAATACCTATACATTACATTATTTACATTTTTCAGATTATTGTCATCTTTGTCGCCATGTTGTATGCTCCGGCCTTCTTAAACCATAACCTAATGGGTGTCAGTTATCAGTTATCTCTTGTTAATTTCCCCTCTGAAAGTTCTTCACCGGGTATTGAACTCACACTCTTTTGGGTAGGGCACTAGCTCTAATAGATAACCAACGCCTTTATCCACTATGCTATGTGTCCTTGAGGACATCTGTGTATGAATTTCTGGGTATTATAAACCTAATGTCTTCAGCAACCATTTTTACCAGTGCTCATATTGCAATTTTGCTGTTATCATTGCATGTTTTTTGTTATTTTTTTCTACGTTAAATATGATTTGGGAATACATTTTGTAGATAACATTTTTAAATGAGCCTGAGCTCTTTTTTAACACGGTAAAATGGTTTCAAGTACATTAACAGTCATCTATTTGCACATATTTAAATGAATTTACATATGATTTCTTAGTGAATAGTTTAATTTCATTTTTAAATAAGTTAGAACTAATTTGTTTGTTCATTAAAATTACTATTGTTTATACACAGTTAAATCATTGCAATCTCACATTAATAATTCTATTCAATATTAATCATTTGTTTGCACACAGTGAAGCGATTGCTAGTATATTTAACACTAATTATTCTATTCAACTCAATTCATTCATTTTAACACAATTTAATTGTTCCAAGTATTGCTAATTCAATATCAATCATTTGTTTTCACATAGTTAAATGGTCAAACAGTTCTATTTCTAACAATTCAATTAAACATTAGTCATTCGTTTGCACTCAGTTTAAATGTGAAACAGTTCTATTCGACCCATAGATACCACCCTATCAGGTGCCACCATTGTGGATCATAGTGGACCTGTGAGCAATGACAATGAAGGGGTACACCACAATCTCCATAGCTCCAGGGCTGGAGGTTCGCTATCAGACGGTTTAATGTCATAACCATGGCACTCGTTAGGGAGTCTTACTCCTCTGCAGAAATGCCGTCGGTGCATTCTACAGCCCCAGCCGACTAGGTTTTGATTTTGGAGGGAGGTTTTTATGGTATATCAATCTTCTTGAGTTGTCCAATGCCATAGCCATCTTTGTAGAAAAACAGTATTGAGCGTGACTGAAGTTCGAACTCGTTTACTACGATTTCGCAGTCCATCACGTTGGCCACAACGCCTGGAGATTCTCTCTTGAGTGTATGAGACTGGGAGGGAATAAGGCCAATTTTCGAGCACCGCCAAAGAACAAATTCACACACTACTGTCTCCAAACAAGAACTTGCAGTTAACCTATATTAAATTGTAAGCCGCTAGAATTGGTGTCTGTTCAGGAATGGGAATAGTATATACAACAAATTATCATGTGACTCAACGTCGGGTGCAGTATGAAGACCGATTTATAGGAATTAGATGAAATCAAAAGAACAGACGCCAACATTATAAAGCAAAAAACTTTTTAAGATAGAACAGTTTGGTCATTTTTTTTTTTGTGTGTGTGCACGGGACGAACAGCAGTTTTTTTTCTCAAAAGAACAAACATTATATATATATATATATATATATATATATATATATACACACAAAGTGAACAAAAATATCTTTTTCTCGTTGGTTTTATTTTAAAATTGAAGTTTTTTTTGTGGGGGTTTTGTTAGGGAGTATGAAATTCCGAGAGAAGTTGCAAAATATCAAAGATGTTTTCATTAGTGTATTTTCACTGGCATATGAATTTTCCCCAAATGTTATGTGACGTCATTATTTGTTGTGTATATTATTCACACTCCTAAACAGACACCAATTTTCAAATTGTACCACCAGTGTCTTATCACCTTCCTAATACGTCATACAAAATATAATTTCCCTAAAATTTAGCAACTTTTGAAAAGTTGTGATAAAAGACGACTATATTGGTGAAGTCATGTTGGAAACCTTTCAAGAATATCTGCCTTAACATTTCAGATTTTCCTTGGGCATTCGCTGTGACAAAAAGCAATTACGAATGGTGACAACTAGAAATGGGATATTCTGTACCTTAAAATACACAAAACTATTTTAGATATTTTTGCTTAAAGTTTAATAGTAAGCACCAAGTGCGCTCGATACAAAAAATTGAATAAAAAAGAATATGTCAAGAAAAACTAAGACTTGAAAGTGAAGTATTCGGGAAATAATCTTAAAAAAAAAAAACCAAAAAAAAAAAAAAAAAAACAGCAAAGCTGATTGATACTTATCTGATGAAATGGTCCCCGAGTGGAAGTTAATGACGAATATGCAGACGTGAAAATTAGGAAGTTTTATATTTTATGCTTCCATTGTATTTACACAAATTTATCGTGTTAACGGAAACATGACCATACACACAAGAATACATTTAATAGATGTTCCTGACTGTACACGAGCGTCTGACCTTCATTTTTGTCTGATATTCCTCAGCCGTGAGCCAGACTATGGTCAGGACATAGTATAATACAAGTTGAGCATTGACCTCGTGACAATGGTTAAAAAGGATCGGAGCTCTTTTGGGTCTTATGCGTTCCAGCGACGCCCCTAACCCCACGTTAAACTAATCGTCACACACTGGAGCTGAAGGGGTTGTGGCTAAATACTGAAAGGGTGGTTTTAAGAATGCAGTGTTACACATTTTTCTCTGGTATGTTACGCCTTAAATATTGATGGGAATCCATCATTTTAACAAATTCAGTTGTTTGTTGTTTTACTTCTGGCAAAATAACTTTATTTAAAAAATAACATTATATGATGTCAGCGCTTAAGCCCCCATATTAATTTTTGGAAAATCTCTTCAGATAAATATCATCTTATGCGTGTACACAAATCAATAAATTGACTATAAACGATTTCACTGTCATTAATTTGCTTTTTCAAAATTCTGAAATGTTAACCTCCACTCCTCCAGGGTCAGAATTTTTTAATAAACAAATAATTGATAGGGCTGAACATTGGAGGATTAGACGCCTTAAGGAATCAGCACATATGTTGGGCAACAATGACCTGCTGAGTAGACCAAGTATAGAGTTGAATTCAATATGGGAACCGATAATTAAAAAGGCTAGATGAAAAAAAAAATCTGAATATGAGCACAGGTAAAAAATCATACATAATCGTAGTAAGTAAGAACATTAAGTTAATAAGTCCCAAAAATTCACTCTGAACTGTCCAACAGGACACAGCGTAACGGTTATAAGCTTCTAAGGAGACAATCATGTGGAAGTTGCAGATTCAGTCCTGGCAGCAGGCGAGTAACAATACAGGAATACTTAACACTTGTACTCGGTTATGGTTAACGGAATCAGAACAGGCGACCCCCGTGGACTCAATAAAGGACGAAGTTCGAAGTTCCGTGAAGGTTCCCGAGTTCGACAAACACCTGATGTAGGTCGGAGGATATATCGACCAAAACGTTGTGGAAATAACAATAAAGATGGAGACAATAGTCCGAAAAACCCTTAATGATAAAAATCATCAAGCTTCGTCTCAGAAATTTTGACAACAAATAAACAATATTTAAAAAGTGATCAACTTGCATAAAAAAATCAAGCGTAATTAGTTTCCTTTTTAGCTTATAAACATTATGATCAATCCCTGTTGAAACACCTGTTCTCTCCAGATCACCGAAACAGCAACGCAACTGCTTAGTGCTTAGATGATTGGTTGGGTTTTATGCCATATCAACCCTTGTAGGTTATTTAATGTCAAATACAGTTTATACGTCTATATCAAATATATAAGACTTGGTTGGGTTGGGTTTTATCGCATATGAACCCATGTGTCAAATGTCAAATCCTGTTTATACATATGAATATATATAATTTGTTAAATAGTTTATCGGTAACATTTTTAAACGAGCCAGAACTCTTTTGTTTGCCCACAACTAAATGGTTTCAAGTATTCCGATCAACACGAATAATTCTATTCAATATCAATCGTTTGTTTTCACATAGTTAAATGGTTTCAAGTGTTGCTATCTTCCATAAATAATTTTTTCCATGTTATTTTTTGGGATCTTGTTTAACATATCTAAACGAGCCAGAACTCATTTGTTTGCACTCAGTTAAAGTATTGCTAATACTAATAATTCTATTCAATATTAATCATTTGTTTGCTCTCTGAGAAGTGGTTTCGAGTAAATAGTTATATTTATTAATAGTTATATTTGCACACAGTCAAATGGTTTCAAGAATCGCTATCTAATACTAATAATTCTATTCAACACAATTCATTCATTTGCTGAGAGTTAAATGGTTCCAAGTATTGCTATGTAATACCAACTATTCAATTTTTGCACAGAGTTAAATGGTTTCAATCATCGTCATGGAAAACTAACAATTCAATTCAACATCAGTGATTTGTTTGCATACAGGTAAATGCTTAAACAATTCCATTTGATCGGTCAGAGTGGACCGGGGATTAATATCAATGAAGGAATACCCAATACTTCCTAGAGCACGAGGACTGGAGCCTCACCATTAGATGGTATAATGTCACATCCAGGACACTCATTGGCGGTGGGTTCTTATCCCTCTGCAGAGATGTCGTCAATGTATTCTATGGCCCGAAACGACGGGGCCTTACTTAGATGGGCAACCACTTCGGAACAGCAGGTAGTGTAAATTGCGTGCAAGATTAAGTAAAGCTTAACAAATAACCATGTAAATGTTTAATCTGGATTATTACAGATCAATTCATTGCTCAGATGTTTGGGAATTGCATACATAATACTTTATATTTCCTTTTTTGGCGGAGAATCTTAAGAGGTTTTTTTTGCACATGTTCAAGGGATACCAAGTATTCCAATCACATCCAAATAATTTGCACACTGTAGTATGGTTCAAGTAACTAATAATAATAATGGCTAAGAAAGGGAAGCTTTAAATGAGAAACTGAATCCCTTCTTATATCTGCACAGAACAACGCCATAAGGACCAACAATGTCGAAGTAAAAATAGACAAGACGCAACAAAATAGCAGGTGGAGGTTATGCGGTGAGAGAGACGAAACGATCAATCACATTAGCGAATGCAGTAAGCAAACTCAAAGAATGTATGAAATTAGACTAGACAGGGAGGAGAAGGTGATCAACTAGGAATTGTGTTTAAATGTGACCATGCGGACAAATGATATTTGCACAAACTGGAATCTGCCATGGAAAATGAGAGGAACAAACTTCTCTGGAATTTTGAGATACAAATAGATCCCCTAATCTCTGCCAGACGACCAGACCTAATGATAATCAACAAAAAAGAAGAATAGAACCTGCAGAATAGTGGACTTTGCCGTTCCGGCTGACTACAGGGTAAAACTGAAAAAAAAACGAAAAGAGAGATAAATACCTAGACCTTGGTAGAGAACTTTAAAAAAAACTCTAGAACATGAAAGTGACGGTGATACCAATTGTAACTGGTGCACTCAGTATATTTGCCAAAGGATTGGTACAGGGACAAGAGGACTTGGAAATAAGAGGACAAGTGGAAACCATCCAAACTACAGCATTTTTAAGATCAGCCAGAATACTGAGAAGGGTCCTGGAGACTTGCTGTCTCTCAAGCTCAAGTGAAAAACCATCATCTAAAGCTGATGTGAAAAACTCTCAAGAGAGTAAAATAAGAGATAAATACCTTGACCTTGCTAAAGAGCTGTGAGGAAGCTATGGACCATGAAAGTGACGATAATACCAATAGTAATTGGTGTTCTTGGTGCTGTCCTCAAAGGCTTGGTTAAAGGACTGAAAGAATTCGAAATAAGAGGAAAGGTGGAGACCATCCAAACCAAACTAGAGCATTATTAAGATCGGTTAGAATACTGAGAAGGGTCCTGGAGACTCGATGAGACTTGCTGGTTGGTTAGTTGGTTGGGTTTATTGTCATATCAACCTTTGTAGGTTATTTAATGCCAAATCTATTTTTATACAAATAATCCGTTCTATTTCAAACAATTCAGTTTAGCATGAGTACACAGTTTAATTGTCAAAAACCTTTCTATTTCAGGCTATTCAGTTTATTCAAATAGTTATAATTCAGCTAATTCAGTTTAGTATTAGTACAGATTTTGTTTACACACAGTTGAATGTCGAAACAATTCTATATTAAACAATTCAGTTGAGTGTAAGTAGAGTTTCAATGTCTAAAACAGATCCGATTCAAACAATTCAGTTTAGCATAAGCACGCAGTTTAAATGTAAGTACAGTTTAATCGTCAAAAACATTTCTATTTCAAACTATTCGGCTTATTCAAACAATTCAGTGTAGCATAAGTATGCAGTTAGTTTTATTTAACGCATAGATTGGGCCCTATCAGGTGCTACCATTCCGGGCCAGAGTGGACCTAAAAACAATGGCAGTGAAGGGGTACTCCGCATTCCCAAAAGCTCCAGTATCACTGGAACCTCACCATCAGATTGTTTAATGTCATAACCGGGACACTCATTGGTGGGGTCTTACCCCTCTGCAGATGTGCAGTCAGTGTATTCTAAAGCCTCAGCCGACTGGGCAAAGGAGACTTGCTGTCTCTCAAACTCCAGGGTAAAATCATCAATTAATGCTGATGTAAAACTCCAAAAGGAATAATAATAATAATAATAATAATAATAATAATAATAATAATAATAATGATAATTGCAGCTTTCTAAATTTCTGAGGCGAAGCTTGATGATTTTTATCATTAAGAGTTTTCGGACTATTGTCTTCATCTTTATTGTTATTTCCGCAACGTTTCGGCCGATATGTCCTCCGGCCTTCTTCAGATGTTTGTCGAACTCGGGAACCTTCACGGAACTTCGAACTACGTCCTTTATTGAATCCACGGGGGTCGCCTGTTCCGATTCTATTAGCCATAACCAGGTACAAGTGTTAAGTATTCCTGTATTGTTACTCGCCTGCAGTCAAGATTGAACCTGCAACCTCCAGATTATTGTCTCCTTAGAAGCTTAGGGAACCAACGCCTATTACCGTTACGCTGTGTCCCAAAAATTCACCCTGAATTGTCCAGCTGGACACATAACTTTTATTACCTTCTTGAGTTTTAGGTTTTCAACACGAGGAGAGAGAGACACACAATTTTTACTATGCCGACTGTTCCATCTGACCCAATAATGCGCGGTGCATCTCGGAGACCCCACTTGACTGGCCTCCCCCAGGTCCAAAAATCAACTCGCTTCGTCTAGCTTCAAATCTCAACTAACTGTTTTTTTTCAAAAATCACCCAAAATCCTCAGCCTATCGCTTCCGGGCATGACGTCTTTCACATCCCCAGTCTTATTTCCTATCCGGGGTTTTTATTATGACTTCTGTAATTGTCACATTCTCTCCGCACGAGAGTGAACACCTGCGCTCAATGTGTGACCCTACCCGTGCACTAAGCCGAATAGTTCTAAGCCTAACTAAACTGAAAGATAAGATATAACCAATAAAAAATGATAATATTAAAAAAATCCTTCCGCAATTATATAACATTAGCAATGCAGAGTTTACCATTATGAAAAAGTATGCTAAAGATTGTTTTGCTTTAAAAGAAAAAAAACACTTTTTTATTTATTTAGTTTGGTTGGGTTTATGGCTTATCAATCTTTGTGGGTTATTAATGTCAAATCCATTTTTATACAAATAAACAGTTCTATTTCAAACAATTCAGTTTAGCATAAGCACGCAGATTAAATGTCAAAAAAGTTCCCTCTCAACCAACACAGTTTAGTTTTATTTGACCCATTGATAGGACCCGATCAGGTGCTACCATTCCTGGCCAGAGCGAACCTGGGAGCGATGGCAATGAAGCGGTATTCTGCATTCACTTAAGCATCACTGGAACCTCACCATCAGATTGTTTAGTGCCATATCTAGGACTCTCGTTGGGGTTGGGTAGGTCTTAGCCCTCTACAGAAAAGCAATCGGTGTATTCTACAGCCCCAGCCAACTGAGCATTTTTTAAATTGATTTTTATTGCTAAATTTTTACTTTTTAACTCATCGGATTTTAGCGAAAATTAAAAATCAGATTCTACTATTTTTTGTAAATACAGCAAGCGTTACTGACGACCAGAGATGATATTTTTTCAAGCTGTTTACATGTATTTGCCAAAAAAAAAAAATCTACCAGTTTAACAATGTTAAAAAGTAGATTTCATTGTATTAGTTTATTTAAAATGCAATTTGTTGTTTGTCACTGACTCATCTTTTAATGTAACGTTAAACTTAATTTTATAAGAAGATAGTTTTGTAGTGGCTTTCCTTTATTTTGTTTTCTCTAGTGAAAAAAAAACATGAATTTCTCGACGAATATCTTTAAATTTTTCAATATAAAAATACAAATTTATCTAAAAAGATAATTATCCAATCGATTAATATCAGTTTAGGATAAAAATGTACTTGCCAAAACTCTGGAACGGATTTGTCGATTTTAAGAAGTAAAGATTTCTCAAGATTAACCAGTAAATACTCACAGATATTGATAAGAAGGAAAAAAAAGCACATAAAGAAAACTATAATCCTATATATATATGTGTGTGTGTGTGTGTGTAAAAATATGATCCGCTTTTGTTAAGAATTTAGAAAAGCCTAACGCATCCCTTTGAGTAACTATGTATTTTTTCTTTTTCGTCGTTTGAGGTTTCTTGGTCATTTTAGGTTCAATTTTCGTCAGTACCTGCGTAGCATGGTATTATGTACCTTATATGCTTGAATTGAATAGTCTGCCGATGAAATTTTCATCATTTCTGCTGTAATGTAATAAAATACATATCAATATCTGCGTTAATGTTACGTATATATTACATTACCGCAGAAATCATTGGGTTTTTTTTATCGATGGGCTATTCAATACAAGCTCCAATTTTTAAGAATGATGAACGAATGTAGTTCATAGCTTGTTTATAAAAGATGTCTTCCAACCTTTAAACCGAAGATTTGCCGAAGACATTGTTTTCTTGCCAATTTTTGAAGACAATTTCCTTGGCAAACTTTTTATGTCGTATATATATGTCTAATACAAACGTTCACCATCCGGATAAGAATAAGTTTCAGTTATTTGCTTCATTTGGTACTGAACAGTCACATTGAATTATATATTGACAACTGGCCGAAAATTGAATTATCCTGAGTAATTAGAGGAGGGAAAGACAAAAAAATATGCCTGATTACTGAATCATAACAAGTTGAAGATGTAATTTTTAAATATATGTTCAGTAAAATATGAAGAAAATAACTGAAACTTTCTCCTAACAGGATTGAATTTATATATTATTATTATTACTACAACATTACAGCAGAAATGACTAAAATTTTCATCGGCAGACTATTTTATATAAGCACCGACATTTTTTTTTAAACTATGTATTCTATAGCTTTCATGTAAAGATATCTTCCTGCCTTTAAGTCAAAAGATTTACCAAAGACGTTGTTTTCAAAAATTGGTTTCTTGTTATGATAAAAAAAAAACGAATATCTGAGAGCCATAAAGTAAGCTAATAGAAAAAAGTATTTGAAATAAATCTTAGCATTTTTCGTAGACACACAGACAAAAAAAACCTCATCTTTAAGATTCCTATAAAAAAAAATTAAAAAAACAAAAAAACTTACCTTAATTTAACAATTGTTCGTATTTCCTCGTTGTTGTCCTTGTGGGCTGATATGTTTGTTATCCACTTGTATAATCCTCGTTAATGTCTTGTCGATTCATTAAATCAGCCCCTCTCCTGCTCCGTCAAATCTCCTCGTAAACATCTTCATCTCTAAATAATAACAAGGGTTGAGTCTACAACATCCACTAATCGCGGACTTGTAAAGTCATTAATACTCAAAAGGTTATTATTTCATTTTCACTCTCCTTAGACAAACAATTTGATAGAGACTGTCCAAAATAAGGACAATATTGTTATTTTCACTTGTATGTCATATAAACCAATACAACTCATACAGTTTCTTCGGCGAGGCGGCATTTTAACAATGCTTTACTACTGGTCGATTTCTTCTTGGTTTAAGTTGTAAGAAACTTTAACAGCATAAGTAATGATTTTAAAGTTGAGGTAAATGTATAAAACTGAAGCAGTTCTTTTTAACAAAGTACGAATAATACGGTACGATGCTATCTTGGCAACATAGAAAAAAATCATGGTTAATTCACCCTGAGATTTCAAATACACTCTTTTAGTAACAGTAGCCATGCTTAACTAACCGGTGAGATCGTTATTAATGTCCCTATCTTTTCTTGAATCCTGGTCCGTTTAAGTACAAACACAAATTAAATAAAAGAATAACATATGTTCAAAGGATTGTGTTTGGATGGGGGTACAACGGTCATCTTTGTAAAAAAAAAAAAAAAGATTGGTTCCTGTCTATCATTTTCTTACTGGTATTTATCGTGTTTGGCACAAGGCATTTTTATTGTGAGTACCAGGCGCAGAACCATATCCCACACATACCTGGAATTTCCAAAAATATCTCGAGCCCCGTCGGCATTTCCCTAAAAAGGGGCGCCTCAGGCGATTAACCTAGCCCCTCCGAAATTATGGTTAGAGCCTGTGGGATGGCCCTCTGAAGGTCTCAGCTTGTCTCAGCCGTGAAACCCGAATGCTAACCACCTCAACACCAGCGTCAGGCAGCCTCAACCGACTGCCACCAAGCCAGAACACACCCAACCTGATCCGTGTACCAGGGAACGTGGTCGGCCAAAGTGTGTATCATTTACATACTAATTATAAGTTTTTTTCTCATTTATTACCCCTAATCTCCCTTTCACACACACACACATATATATATTTTAAGTCGGCCTCGACCGTAGTTGAGGGCGACCCGAAGGCTCCCTTTTCAATAGCTACAACACTAAGGTGTAGGGAAGGACGCTATTCCTTTTCCTGGATCGCTCTACTTACTTTTATAATGCTGAGTGTTTAGTAAAGAGGCATCAAGTACCATTTTTGAGTATTTGGTATGACTTGACTTGTGATTGAACCCTGGTCTCCCGGACCATTGGCGTGCATGCTGTAAGCATAATCCAGCAAAAAAAACGGTACATCATAGACATATCTTATTTGATTGATTGATTTGTTTTAACAGAAAGTCAACCCGTCTTGAGTTATTCTATGTTTAGAGGTTAGGGAATTGCGTTGATTGTACGTTCAATTCAACATTTTTTGTATTGCTATTTCTGAAGAGATTTTTTACAAATTTTTTCACTCGGTTCTATTGAATAACAATGAATCTTAAACATATCTACTTGACTCACCGATGAAATCCTAACAGGCACTTCCACTCCGGGTCAGAGTGAACCTGAGATCTCCAAAACAGGATTTTTGGTTGGGTCGGGTTGGGTTTTATGGCATATCAATCATTTTAGGTTATTTAAAGCTAAACCCTCTTTATACATATATATTAAATATATATATATGATTTGTAAACAGATCTTGTAGACAACATTCTTAAACGAGCCTGAGCTCTTTTCTGCACACAGTTAAATGGTTTCAAGTACTGCTATATAACAGTCACAATTTAATATCAGTTATTTGTTTGCACAGTTTGTTCTATTTGAGCTATAAATATGACCTTATTATATGCCACCACTCCGGATCAGAGTGAACCTGGGAGCAATAGTTATTAAGGGGTAACCTGGATTCCTCAAATCTCCAAGGCTGGAGCCTCACCATCAGATGGTTTAATGCCATATGCAGGACATTCGTTGGTGGTGGAGGAGATCTTACCTCTCGGCAGAGTTGCAATTGGTGTAGTCTACAGCCCCAACCGACTGGGCTATCCGGAACAGGAGTTTTGCCATTAGATGCAGTTCAGTGCCATGCCCTCTTTCGTGGGGTGGAGCGCTTACCCCCCTACAAGGCATACAGTCAGCGTCTTCTAATCCCATTAGAGAGGTCGATAGATAAATAGAAGGAGAGAGAGAGAGAGAGAGAGAGAGAGAGAGAGAGAGAGAGACCCAAGATCTTTGAACCAAAATAGAAAATTAAAATTTGAAATATTCCAAGGCGTGTAGTCTCTTTCAATTTTGGAATTCGGAAATTTTTTCATCTTGCCTTGTGTCAGACTAAGATTAGCTAAGTAAATATCTGCATAGAAACAGAATCCTATGCCCTAGTTTTTAAAAGTTGAACCGCACACTCTACAAAGATGAGGAAGAAAACAAAAAGTAGAAGAGGAGGAAGAAGGGGAGGAGTGAACTGTGTACTAGAAATGCATCCATGGCTTTTCGAGGCAGATTTACTGAAGATGCTTTGGTCATGTCGTTTTGAATCTTCCTTCCATTTCAGTTCAGTTCACTTCGCCCCATTTTCAGAGTTTCTTTGTTATTTATCAAACTTCTTTCTTTTCTTGCTGCTTCTCTGTCTAACATCGACTAGCACAGATAAAGGATCTGGTGAAATCTAACTGAACCAAACAAATTATCTTGTTCGATGATAATGCAATTTATTTACCCTTACCAGAGATATTATTTAATTATTTTGGGTAATAGTAGTAGTAGTAGTAGTAGAAATAATAATAATAATAATGATAATAATAATAATAATAATAATAATAATGGATCACCGAATCTCTGCAAGAAGATCAGTCTCAGTGTTAATTAACAAGAAAAAAAAACGTGTTGTGTTGTAGATTTTGCAATTCCGGCGGACCACAGAATGAAAATAAAAGGAAGCGAAAATATACACAAATACTTAGACATTGCCGGAGAGCTGAAAAAGCTGTGGAACATGAGGGTGGAGGTGATATCAATTGTTCTTGGCGCTCTTGGAATGATTTCCAAAGGCTTGGGGGAGAAAAAGACTATAGGAATTGGAGATCAGAGTAAGAATCGAGACCATCCAGACCACAGCACTGTTAAGATCGGCTAGAATACTGAGAAGAGTCTTGGAGATCCGAGGAGAGTTACTGTCACTTTAATCTTTGCAAGTTTCTCACACCAACATGGGCTGGTGGTCTTTCACTGAAACTCGAAAACAAGAACAAGAACAAGAACAAGAAGAAATTAAGGCAGCAGGTGCGAAGCCACTGGTCACGTGAAAATGATGCATTGGAGACTCAGAATGATATAACAATAAATCCAAGAGCTTAACTGGACGATTATTTAATTTTGGTTTCATTGGATATTACACTATTTTGGGAAATGGATGATTTATAGCTGATACTACAAACAAGGAAATCACTTACAACATTCTTGGAAGATGGTGGTTTTTATAAATTGATTATATCTATTCAGAAGGTAACTTTTCGCTTAAAAGAGTTGTCTATGATTTTTGATAAGTTATACATTATAAATGTATTTGTAGATACCTTTTCAAAAAAATCTTCAGCTGACCAAGCTCAGCTAAATCATCTACTCTCGACACAAAATGAGCTCGTTTCTGAGGTTTACCAGCAGCTGAACACGAATACACCGATTACGCATAATTAAATAAAATAAATCTCGAAAAAGTATTCTAGTATAAAGGAACAATTCTCGCTATATTCTAAATTTGCCTTCATTAGTGGCTTGTGTTTTTTCCAGACATAAAAAAAAGTAAGTTGGTGACCATAGTCGAGGGCGACCAGAAGGCTCCCTTTTCAATAGCTACAACACCTAAGAGTTGGGGAGGGCGCTACTCCTTTCCCTGGATTGCTCCACTTTACCCTTGATACATACCTTATATTGCTGAGTGTTAAGCAAGGATGTATCAAGTACCATTTTAAAAGTCTTTGGTATAACTCGACCTGGGATTGAACCCCGATCTCCCGGACCATTGATGAACACTCTACCCACCAGGTCAATTATTTTGTATAGAACTTTATCAAATGGTAAATACTAAAGATATTTTCAACAACTGAGCATCTAAAAATTTGGTTCCAAAACAATTAAAATCAAGTTAGTAGTTGTTTTTTTTAATCAACTTGATGGCATTAAATAATAGAGTACCGAGGGTCTTCTCTATCAAGGCAGTACCTCCCCCATCTAAAAGAGCAAGGATCAGGTTTATTGCCTAGTGTGAAGACAAATAATTATCTCCTTCAGAGAATGAGTGCTTTGTGGGGTGTCATAATACAGTTTCAGAAACTCATTCTTACCCACTTTTTTTACCTCTGTTCTTAGAAGAGGAGATATGTGTCTCAGACCCTCTCAAGGAATGGTAAATCCACATGGCTATTTTACTTTCCCTCATCAAGTAAGCTTTTTACTATCTTTGTTTCCCTTGTTCATGGGACAATATGTGTATATCTTTGGCTGTTGGGGCATATTTGTGTATTTTTTTCTTCTTAATACCATTGGTATGTATGATATGCACATAAAACGTTAAACGTTCTTGTATTTACAAATATATTTATTTTGTCTTTCTTTCCGTTGTGTTCAGTGTTAGTATATCACTGATATACTAATGCTAATATAGGGAATTATCTTCCTTAGCATCAAGTATATCAATTGCCTTGAGTGTCTCCTTAAGTGAAAATGCCTATGGGGCTTGGACAATTTTTAGCGCCGCCCACTATAGAGGTTCATCTCCAGGGAAGATTCCAACGTTAAACCAGCCTTGTGTCGTAGTCTGGTAAAGATGAGTGGACCCCATAAAAGGACTTCTATCAATTTCGAATGTTCTTGTTCAATCTTTTAATTATAACTGAACTGTCTAATGCAAAGTTTTCCAAATTGTGTGTCCCAACACTTTCGTGTATCACTGATAATCTCTAGGTGTGACGCAAAATTAAGCAAAATCCAATTAATTTTTTTTCACAAAAATTTCTTTTTATATACATTTTGATTGATTGGTTTTTACGGCATATCAACCCGTGTAAGATTATTTCATATCTTGAGGTTAGGGAATTGTGCACATTGTATTTTTAAATTTACATTTTTCGTGTAGTTGGTTCTTAAGACTTTTTTTTTTCACACAGTTATGTGTCAAATATTCCTGTATTGTTTGCACACAGTTATATGGTTTCAAGTAACTAATTGTTATCCTCCGTTAATAATCATAACTTCAAGCAACTATTCCTAATACAAATTATTTACCCTTATATGGCGTCAAGTATTCGTATCCAACACTAATAATAACAGATCTATTTGACTCGTAGATGGGATCTTAGCAGATGTTACCACTCCAGGTCAAAGTGAACCTGACAGTAATAGCAGAGTAGGAGTACTCTACATTCCCCCAAACTCCAGAACTAGAGCCTCACCACCAAAAGCAGTATAGTGTCATTCTCAGGACACCTCATTTTTTAGGGAGTCATATTCCTCTGCAAAGGATACAGTCGAGGTATCCAAAGCCCCGTCGACAGGGTGAATACATTTGGTTTAAGGAATGTGTCATGAAAAAGGTACCGTAGAAACTCGAGTATTGGACGACTCCATGTCATGATCAATCTCAAATTTCTGACTCCAAAAAGGTGTTTTTATCATAAATTACGTGCAATGAAGCTTCCAAGTGTTCAAAAATATATCCAGTGTAATGAACGACCCCTTGTTTTTTGGTGAAAAGTCGGTCTTAAAAAGTCGTGCATTACACGAGTATATACGGTATTTCTAGAAGTTTGGAAAGCTCTGGTCTAATGTTAGTCTAAGCCAAATTCAAATTGGAAATTCAAAGTTGCCTCTTCAAATTCAATTATTTACCAAGTTTTTTGTCACTTGGCATTTCCAGGTTTTAAGCTCGTTATAAGTCGATGATTCTCTTTTAAAATATCTTTGTCACGCTCCGTTTGAGTGCAAAGAAAATAAAGAGAAGAAGAATGTGTTATTTTCAACTGTTCTTTTTAATGTCTTTTGTACATAAAAATATAACAAATTCCTTTAACTGAAAAAAAGTTAAAAATTCACTTTGTCGTTTGCCAGGCAAAGAAAATAAATCACAAGATAATGAAAATAAACATTTTAAAAGTCGAAAAAGAGAATTTTTTATGTGACTTTTGAGTTCTTAGTAATACGAAACTAAGTGATTTTTTCAACTATTTTAAAAGATATTTTACGATTATCGTATTATTATAATTCAAATAGAACGTTAAGTTATTGTAAATAAACTTATAAAATGTTCGAGAATACTTAGATTAAAAACTATTTCATTTAAAATATCCCTTTTTACTGTCGTTTATATGTATCTATATTATTATGATCTGATTTGTGTACGTATATCACTGGAACAGAGTAAAAAAAGGCACATTATAGTGAGATATTTATCAGCTTCATTGTTTTAAAAAGCCGTGAGAGCAGAAAGCAATTTTTAGCGCACATTTTTTAATGACTATGAGTTCATTAAAAGGTTATCTATTTCGATAAGAGATAAGTATAGATACGAATGTATATAGATGGGTGAATTTATTATCTAGAGAAAGGGGAGTAAATTGATGATAATGTGAAGGCTTACATTCGCGCTTACCCTGATCTTTATAGTTTTTTTAGGAACTCATAAGCGATGTACTCCTGTGGACCCCCACATATGGATGTGCAAAAGTAGGACGACCAGCACGAACTTACATACAGCAACTATGTGAGGACACAGGATGTAATCCTGAAGACCTGCCGGAGGCGATGAATGATAGGGAGAAATGGCGAGAGAGAGTCAGGGATATCCGTGCTGGCGGCGCGACATGATGATGATGATGATTAATAAAGTTTTGATATTTCTTATTTACTTACGGTTAATTATAGCATGAATTATTTAAATGAATGACTAGACATCAAACTTAATAGTCTCCACTGGCGGTCTTTATGCGAAAAATGAAGAATATTTCACGATCAACTGAGTTCATCTTTGTGAATTTATGATTTTAGAAAAACATTCAGTAATTATATGCCCTCCTGTTATATTTTTGTAGTTCTTCCTTAAGTTAATAATAATTAAACTATAAAATTATTTGTTTGAATAAATTATAATAAAAAAAGAATAAGAATTATTCGTGAATTATAATAATAAGATGAGTAGAAATTATTATAAATCCTATTAGAGTTTACCAAATATCCGTCCGCCCGTCCGTACCGCTAAGACTCCGCTATTTTGAGCTCAATTTCAATTAAAATTCGAAAGAATTTTAAAGAATGCTTGATCTGGTGCAGACTGTTAGGTGGGATCTGTCTCCCACCCTCTACGTCTTACTATCACCCTCACTGTAAGAGGGTGTCTGTCTCCCAATTGTTTACTCACTCTCTTTGTAATCGTTACGAGCGGAAGATGGCTATTCCCTTGTCTTTATTCACTCGGATCTTCTCTCTTGTAACTAGATTCCGCCCTTAGAGGAATTAATTTCATCTGGTCGGTCACTCGGATTTTAAAAAATAAGTAAATAAACCCTATTCAGATAAGGAAAATAATACAATTAAAAATCCATTCGAAATTAATTTTCAGAGCTATTAAAGAGTATCTGAGATCTCCGAACGAAC
This sequence comes from Sepioteuthis lessoniana, assembly GCA_963585895.1. Taxonomy (NCBI): domain Eukaryota; kingdom Metazoa; phylum Mollusca; class Cephalopoda; order Myopsida; family Loliginidae; genus Sepioteuthis; species Sepioteuthis lessoniana. The sequence continues at coordinate 68,756 of CAUZXS010003270.1, read as the reverse complement.
CCGAAATAGTCATCTGTACGCCACACTCGATGTAAACAAAGCAGTAACACGTAGTTAATAAAAACAAATAAAACATTCTTCAAGTTCGAATAATAAACCCAAACTTGAATAAAAGCGACACTGCGATATTCATTTTTAATAATGATCAACTTACAACCCATAAAAACTTGTAACAGTTTTTATCATGCATATATTAACTTTATATATAACGTTTTCATAATCATCAACTTACAACGCATATGTTCTTGTAACGGTTTTTAAAATGCATATATTAATTTTATATATAACATTTTTATAATGATCAACTTACAACCCATAAGTACTTGTAACGGTTTTTATAATACATATATTAACTTTATATATTGCGTTTTTATAATGATCAACTTACAACCCATATGTTCTTGTAACGGTTTTTAAAAATGCATATATTAACTTTATATATAACGTTTTTACAATGATCAACTTACAACCCATAAGAACTTGTAACAGTTTTTATCATGCATATATCAACTTTATATATAACGTTTTCATAATCATCAACTTACAACCCATATGTTCTTGTAACGGTTTTTAAAATGCATATATTAATTTTATATATAACGTTTTTATGATGATCAACTTACAACCCATAAGTACTTGTAACGGTTTTTATAATACATATATTAACTTTATATATTGCGTTTTTATAATGATCAACTTACAACCCATATGTACTTGTAACGGTCTTTGATCCAAGTGTTTCATCAAATCTAGAAATAAAAAAACACCAACAGTTTCATAATTTCCAAACCTAACTTTTTCCTATTTTGCAGACAAAAGATAGGGCGCCTGAATATAAAAGCAATACCCTGTCCTGGTCAGTAGTAATCCTGTATTTAAAGAAGACTAACCTTAGATTCACCAGCCTACGAACCAAAAATATTAGCCTCGAATTTCACGATGATAACCAAGTTTTATCCACAAAGGAATTCGGGACTGATGTACAAGTACACAATAAAAAAAAACACTAAAGCCATTTATGTACATTGCACAAGTTCAAAAATGAATTCTCACATTAAAAAAAAAAGTTGTAGATTATTGCTAAGTACCAGAATAATACATAGAAAATAACATCTGTTCAACTCGAACTCCAGTTATTTGTTTTCCGTGTGTGTATTTTTTTATAATTTATTTCAGCATTAACATTTAATCACAGTACTCAAACGGCCTTCTGCAACAATATGAGCAACATTCTGTCACAAACTTGTTTCATACAATTTGCTAAATTCACGCTAACGTCGTAACATACTATTAGTAAGTACATCAAGATGAAATAAGAATAATAATTGAAATTCTAATTTAAAAAGTAAACTAATTTATTCGAAAAATGTAATTTTCGTTTGAATAATTCTTTTAAAACATCGACTTGTAACTATATAACTGTCCACAAATTCGCTAACTAGAAACAGAATTTTTCACAATGCAGTCAGTAATACAGTTTAATAGTCAACAATTGAATTATTCGAGTAAATAGATCACTCGGTTTATTTCATATAATTGCTACTGAATAATATAAAGTATTTTTCTTTGGTTAAAAATATTCCATTCGCTTTGGTGAAGGTGTAGCAACGAGTCTGATAGAATCTAAGAGCACTCGAGTCACCATACTATACTTCTGACGATTGGGCTATACCCGCAAATACTTGTGTATCACTGCGGAGTTCAGTTTCTTTGTTCATTGCTCTTATGGCGCATGATTAGTTTGACAGTCGGAGACAAGTTGCAGAGTTTTTCTTCTAATCTTCTTCGGAGTTCAGATTATCCAGAGCCACGGATTTTGTCTTTGACGATGCCAAGGCCAAAATACAAGCAACAATAAATAAAATAAAATAAAAAAAGAAGGAAAAGAAAAACAGAAAATCCAAGTCACGTCTCAAACTTCAGTTTCTGCTTTATCGTCTGCTACTTACTGCTCTTCGTCGATCTGTTTGTCCATTGCGCGAAAACCTGAAAATGGGGATGAAAAAAAAAAAAAGAAAGAGAGAGAGAGAGAGAGAGAGAGAGAGAGAGAGAGAGAGAAAATCAAGATGGTGACTTAGATAAAATGAGAAGAAAAAGGCTACGATTAAAGAAAGAGACAAGAACAAATAAAAAGAAGAGCAAGTAGATTCAGAAAAAAGACGGAGAGATGAAGGGGTGAAAAATCGAAGGGGAAAGAAGGGGAGAGTAGACAGAGAAAAAAAAGAACGGAGAGATGAAAAAGAAGAGTGACGGAGAGTCAAGGGAGATAATAAAAAATTAAATTAGCAAAAGGAATAAAGAATGAGTTTTTCAAAAAAGAGCGTAAGTGACAAAAAGCATCATAAAATAAGAGGAAAAGTCGAAAACGGATAGATAAGTGAGAAAGCAAAGAAAAAAAAAGAAAAAAATGCAGAAAGTGAAAATGAAAGTAAAAATAAAAGATCGTGTCATGTCGTATTAAAGTTGACCCCCCACCCTCTCTCTCTCTCTCTCTCTCTCTCTCTCTCTCTCTCTCTCTCTCTCTCTGCTACATCTGCGTGTGCACTAATCCATTCTTGGTGATATTTGAAAGACGGTTTTGTTTGCATCGGTAAGTATAGATAGGTGTGTGTATGTATGCGTGCACTTGTTTGGTAAAGAGAAGGGGAGACAGAGAGAACGCTTTGCAACTAAATACATCGTTCTTAAATACATCAATCGATAATGTCTATTCATTAAATCCTAAAGCTTAACACTTGGAGGCTTTGGTGGGGTTGTATCAACGTTTCGATTGGTATGATGTCCGATCGACCGTCTTCAGGTGTCATAGCGTCTTTGAATTGATAGTTGAAGACAAAAAATCCGAAATATCCTTATGTAAAGCTGTTTTACAAGTCTGGAGGAATTAAAACTAGGATTATACATTATATCTTTATTAACTGGCGAAAACTTTGATGTGGTTTAACATAAATGGTGTTTTATATCGGCACGCTTATAAACAACAAAGCCGCCTGGACTATTTTTTTATGTTATGGTAATCATTCATTGATATGGAATAAATCGATCTGTTCTTGTGTTTGTCCGTGCGGAGGTGATCTCAACCAAAGACCTGGAGTCTTTGACTGAAGGCGAGCCTGTAGGGACCTAAACAGCTACTAACCAATGAGTATTGAGAAAACTTTTAGAAAGGGACTTGTCAGTGATATCTAATAAGCTAATTAACTACTATATAAGAAGGGATTAATAATTATTTCTTATTGATCAGAAAGCAGAGAAATCCACTTTTATAAATGAATGAGAAAGAAACTACAATTTAGATAGAAAAATGCTCATCAGCCAAAGGTATAAAATGCTTGAAAAAGAAAGAATAACGAGTCTCAGAAAAAGGTTAATTTTGATATTTGAAAGTTCCATTATTTTTAACCATAATCATAGTCTTAACATCCATGCAATTATTTGTCCCAGCCCAGGCGGTTGGGCTGTTAAATACACCGGCTGCCTCTCTGGATAGGGTTAAGCTCCACCATCACCAACAACAACAACGAGTGTTCTGGATTTGACATTAAACCATCAGATGGCGAAGCGATTTGGGGAATGTGGAGTACCCCTTAATTTGTAACAGATTTTGTTTTGCTGTGGTTCAAGTGATTTCTTTTTGTGTGTGTGTGTGTGTGTGTGTGTGTGTATGTGTGTGTGTGTGTGTGTGTGTGTGTGTGTTTTGTTTTTTTTCCAGTATTGTTGTCCTGAAAAATTATTCTGTAAAATGTGTGTGCGAGGGGGATGGAGACAAACGTGAAGAAAAATTTCACATGTGAAATTTTGAAAAATGATTAAGGGATGATTGTAAGATATTGACCCCGGCCAAGCTGTCAAAAGAAATTCACCTGTGTAAATAACAGGTGTATCCAGTCGAAGATATCAGGGGATAACACTGACTGTCGACGGGTTGAATTGAGTACAAACGTGACGCTCGCAAGAAGTAGGTGGACGCCAAATTATTATATAACCCCGGCGACAGGAAGTTCAGATCAGTTTGAGAGAAGATGCTGGAATGAGAACCATGTCCCAGCAGAGGCTGGACCCCCAGCCCCCCGGTTGAGCAGCCCAGAAGAACGGTAAAGAAATGCTGCTGTAGCCAGAAGAGTTGGTGGGGGTCAATATGTTGCAAATCTGTTCAGTCTCTAACTCACCTCTCGCAGATAACACCTTTCGTAACCCTTTCGAACCCTTTCAAATAAAGTGAGAGGTATATTTTTCTAAAGAACTGTGGCCGCTCGTCTTTATTGTGTTGAATATGTTTCTGCATGCATCTACATATGAGAATGTTACAAATTGTCAATGCTCCCAGATCCACTCTCAACGGAGTGGTAGTACATAATAGGGTCTTATCTATGGCTCAAATAGGGCACACTGTGCGCAAACAAATGACTGATGTTAAATTGTGACTGTTATATAGCAATACTTGAAACCATTTAACCGTGTGCAAAAAAGAACTCAGACTCGTTTAAGAATGTTATCTACAAAATGTGTTTGTTTAATGGCATATCAACCTTTGTGGGTTATTTAATGTCAAAGCCATTCTCCTAGAAGAACAGTAGTGGTACTATTTAACCCATAGCTAGGAGGATAAGGGGGTTCATACCTTTCCCAAGGGTATTTGCCTGAAAGTGAATGTAATAGTACGACTGGAGTTCGAACTCGCTTACTACGATTTCAGTGTCCATCGCTTTAACCATTACAATAAGACTTTAATTTGGCAAAATTAATCATAAAACAGAAAAAAAGACCCATTGAACTATATAGCGGTATCTAATGAAATTTTTAGATCACCACTATGTATTTATTTTAAAAAATACCCTTATTCTGCACAATAAAAAGTTGTATAAATAAACATTTCCTCTTCCCAGGGACAGTCTTTTTGTATAAATGAAATTTTAATATCTTTGTGGATATTAGTTTCTTCGCTTAGATTAGGTTATTTGGTTAAATAGCATATCAACCCTTGTTGGTTATTTAATGCTAAATCCTGTTTATATATATATATATATATATATGGGGGGGGAGAGGAAGAAGGAGTGAGTGATCGTTTTGGTGAGGGTGATTTGTTAGCAAATAATTTGTTGGTGCTTTTGTTTTTAAATGAGTTAGAATTCATTTGTTTACACACAGTTAAATGGTTACAGGTATTATTGTCCAACATTAATAATTCTATTCAATATTCATCATTCGTTTGTTAAATGGCTTGTAATATTACTATCTGATGCTAATAATTCATTTAAAATCAATCTTATGTTTGTACACAGTTAAATGATTACAAGTATTCTATTTAACATTAGTAATTCTATTTATCAAGTATCCTTATCTAATACAAAGAATTTGCTCGTTGCTATATGGTTTTAAATATCTAATAATAATAGTTCCTGATAATAAAATCGAACAGTTCTATTTGGCTCATAGATGGGACCTTGACAGCAAACACCACTCCGGGTCAGAGAGAACCTGATGGTTGGTTGGTTGGATTTAATGATGGAAATCAGACCTAACCGATAAAATGAAACGCAGTTTCTTCCAGGCAGCGGTCACATCGATACCGCTACATGGATGCACTACATGGACTCTAACAAAACAGCTGGAGAAGAAGCTAGACGGCAATTACACAAGAATGCTACGTGCAATCTTGAACAAGTCCTGGCGGCAACACCCCACAAGACACCAACTGTACGGCCACCTGCCTCCTATCACTAAAACTATTCAAGTTAGACGAACCAGACATGCAGGACACTGCTGGAGAAGCAGGGACGAACTCATAAGAGATGTACTCTTATGGACCCCCACACATGGCCGTGCAAAAGCAGGTCGACCAGCACGAACATACATTCAGCAACTATGTGAGGATACGGGATGTTGTCCAGAAGACCCGCCTGAGGCGATGAACGATAGGGAAAAGTGGCGAGAGAGGGTCAGGGATATCCGTGCTACCAGCACGACATGATGATGATGATGATGATATTTACCAACCCCTCCGCTCGGGCAAAATATGACCCAAGGTCGATTTTTAAGCGGAAATTAACAGATTTGAGTTCAGAGTTTTCCTTCTCCTAGACTAGTTGCCTCACCAAGGCTGAAGAACCCAGTCTACCCTACTATTTACGTGTAGCTGGAGGGAGGATAATTGGATTCATACCTTTCTCAAAGGTATTAGTGCTATGTGAAATGCAATCAGTCTCGTCCAGGATTTGAACTCGTGTTGCCGTGTCCGTTTCCTAAGACGATAACCATTACACCACGGGCACCTCCTAAATTTAATGATTTAAGGATTTAATGACATATCACCGCTTGCAGGTTATTTAATGCCAAATCCTATTTATACACACACACACACACACACACACATATATATATATATATATGATTTGTAAACAAATAGTTTGCTGCTAACATTTTAAGCCAGAGCCCATTTGCATGCACACAGATAAATGGTTTCAAGTATTGCTATCAAATACTAATAATTCTATTAAGTATTGATCATTGGTTTTCACCCAGTAAAATGGTTCCAAGTTTTGCTATCTAACGGTACTAGCTTTATTTGAACACATTTAAATCGTTTCAAACATTGCTATTTAATATAAATAATTCTATTCAACATTACTCATTCGTTTGCACATTGTTAAATGATTTCAGCTATTTAACGCTAACAATTCAATCTAATATCAGTCATTTCTTTGCACGCAGTTAAATGCTTAAACTGTTCTATTTGACCTATAGATGGGACCCTAACAAGTACTACCACTCTAGATTGGAGTGAGCCTGGGAGTAACAACAATGCAGTACACCATATCCCCTAAATCTCCAGAACCATCAGACGCAGTTATATGTCATATCCAGGATACTGAATGGTTTCAAGTATTTCTTTCTAACCCTAATAATTCTATTCAACATTATTCATTCGTGTGCGTACAATGAAATCTTTCAAGTATTGCCATCTAATTCTAATAATTCTATCAAATATTAATCATTTGTTTGTATAAAGTTAAATTGTTTCAGGGATAGGAAATGATTGATCTCTACATTGGACCTTAACCGGTACTATGACCCCGGGTCTGAGTGGACCTAAGAGTAATGGCAATGAAAGTGTGCTCCCCGTTCCCTAAAGATCAAAGACAGGAGCCTATTCATCAAATACATTTTTATGTCTTATCCCTCTGCAGATGAGCAATCGGCGTATTCTACTGCCAATAGTGCGATATCTAATTTAATATTAATAATATATTAATAATTTGTTTGCATACAGTTGATAATACTAATTATTTGTTCACACACAGTTAATGATATTAATAATTTCTTTCCACAGTTATTAGTGTTTCAACACTAATAATTGTTTTAATATTAATCATTTGTTCACTCAGTTGAATTCTTTTACTACCTCTGAGCAATTGACCCTCAACCACCACCTTCCAGTACCTTTAAGATAAAATAGGGTTGAGTACTTCTTTGCCACGAGGGCAATTTAAAAAATTTAGTCAGGACAATCATTTATATCTTAGGGCTTGACGTGACCTGCCGATTGATCGGACCGGTCCACTTCGACCGCCCGTCAAGTCTAGTAAGGGCCAAAGAGGAGTATTGCCAGTCACGCGACCACTACAGTTGCCGCGTCACAAGGCGGGTCAGCCACCAAGATCCAGTCTTGAACCATTATGGGTCGCCATCCACGAACAGCAGGTAGCCACGTTGTCGGGGTCTTACACTTCTGCAGAGGTAAAATCGACAATGCAGTTCTTAGTTTCTAAGCTTGGTGCGGCACTTAATCTAATTGATATCAATATTTTGAACAATTACGTCTCGAATCAATTCGTGTCATACAAAAAGCAACTAAAGAGCAAGCACTGAAAGTTTTGAAATTGTCTTAAAATTTGAGTATTGTAAGTATTTTCTCTTTATTCATTGAAGTAAAAGTGTAATATAACGGACGAGCGCTGTCGTTGAGAACGCAAGAGCGCATCGGCTGTCGTCAATCAGTGAAAATGTCACGAACCTAGCGCGTGCGGGCAGAATCACCTACAGGGTTCAGACGTGAATTTAATATAATCACACATGAATTATCACGTGTTTTACGACAGTTTCACTGATGACATCGAACATTCTGGGATCTTCGATTTGTTCTTCAAAATCTCTATAAAAGAAAACAAGTCAGGAGATTTTGGCAGAGTTGAAGGCAGGTTTCAAAACAGGAGCGTCAAAGGTTCAGGAGGCCCCACCCGTCCTACCCAGCATGTTACGACCCAACTGTCAGGAGCGTGTCGACAGCCGGCTATCACCGACACCCGGGTCGCCACCAAGAAGAAGGGAAGGGAAGAACATAACGAAACGAACTTTTCTAGCTGTAACTATTGTAGTGCAAGTGAATAAAAAACAATTACTATTTTTCTCCCTTAAATTTCGAGTTTGAGTATTTCTTTTTCTGTGGACTCCTTTCTTTAAAACACAACACTTTGGTCCAATGGTACAAAAGCAAAGTGTAAAAGAATTAAAACTATTGGTATGCATAATAATCAAGGAAAAAAATTTTCGAATATTATCAGAATTATTGTTTTTCTGAAATTCAGATTAACTTCCAATTGAATAATTTTTACAAATAATAATTACTCAATGAGGTTCATGCAAGTTATGTGTGGGGGTTAAATAATAAATTTATAAAAGCAATTACAAAAAAATGAACAAAAAATAAACAAATACAAAAGATAACAATCTCCCCGGATCCCTCTGACAGGAAGAGCAATCTACGCATGCCTGAAAGTGTGGGCTTCCAGGCGCCAAAAAGAATTTTTTTTCTCAGATCTTGATAAACAGCTATTTCACTGGTTCGGAAAAAAACATTCATCTCCACGCAATAATTGTAAACCTGGGAATAAAAGTTGAGTTTGAAAGTATCCCTCTCGCTTTTCCCTCATTCATTCCTTTTCAGCCTGAACAACCAACAAAAGAAGATAATAAGTGAATGGAAATAAGAAGAAAAAGTAAATGCCCAACTTCATAATCTTTCCCAACACACCCAAACCTCTTATTCCCAATATGTACATAAAAAAAGTAAACTTGGCGATCTTAGTAGAGTGCGATCCGAAGGCTCCCTTTTCAATAGTTAAAACACCAAGGTGTAAAGGAGGGAGCTATTCCTTTCCCTGGATTAATCCACTTTACCCTTGATCCTTACCTTATAGTGCTGAGTGTTAAGCAAGGTAGCATCAAGTACCACTTTTTGAGTTATGTATGACTCGACTTGGGATTGAACCCCGGTCTCCCGGACCATTGGCGAACACTCTACTCATTAAGCCAATACATAAGAGAGTAAAAGCTGGTTCTAAAGCTAAAGGAGAATCTTCAATATATTAATTTAGGGAGAATATTGTTGATACACCTCTTATTATGTAAACATTATATGTAGGGATCTGTTTATGTGACTATTTACAGTAATCCAGCTATATTATATGTGTTATGTAGAAGAATGTACCGATATCGACTGGTGGTTCGAACACGGATCTCTAGCCAACAAACACAACTGTTGAAATGGATTGTGCAACTGGAGTTCACGTGACTAGAAGTGGTGGATATATAAATGGGTTAGACAGAGGTCGAACGAGAGACAAGTGCGTATGCATGGTCTCTCAGCATCGCTGAGCTCTGACACACATCGGCCGGCCGGCCGTGTCGGTCGGTACACGAATCTGGTCGGGTGTGTCCTAGTGCCGGTGGCAGTCGGTCGAGGCCGTCTGATATGGATTCCGGGAAGCCTGCATTCATGTCAGGCGAGCCAAAACCGGCATCCTCATGCCACAGGGAGTCGTCCCCAAGGCTCTAACACTCCTTGGAGTGGCTAGGTTTAATGCTTGGCCCGAGGTATTTTTGGAGCCACTGGGAGTGTCTAGGCTACGTCTCTGCGCTTGGACCCACCTTAAACAAGGCCGTGTGCCCCACTTGTCCGGTCAGAGGGACGTACGACAAATACTAACGCATGCATATGCAAAATAGAGGGAAAATGTAACATTGCGATTTAGTATTGTTTAGCATTCAAGACTCAGTATTCGGCATTAAACGAGAGTGAAGAGATTTTAAGTATCGGCAAAAATTACCCGCTTCACGGAATATTACAAAAATCTGTGTATATTGACCCAACTCTTCCGCCACGGGCAAGGTGTGACAATAGTTCAATTTTTTAGCGAAGAAATGGATAAATAGCGCTTTGACTTGTGAGGCATAATCCTCTTTTGAAGTAGTATTTCTGGTTTGGTTTGGTTTTATGGCATATCAACTATTGTAGGTTGTTCAATGCCAAATCCATTTTTATAGATATGAATAATTCTATTTCAAACAATTCAGTTTAACATAAATACAGTTTTTTCTTTATACCCAATTAAAAGTAAAAACAGTTCTATTTCAAACAAATCAATTTAATATAAGTACACAAGTTCAATGTCAAAAAAGTTCTATTTCAAAGAATTCAGTTTAGCATAAGTATAATTTTTGTTTACAGACAGTTAAATATAAAAACAGTTATATTTCAAGCAATTCAGTTTAGCATAAATACACAGTTTAGTTCTATTTGACCCGAAGATAGGACCCAATCAGGTGCTACAACTCCGTACCAAAGTGGACCTGGGAGCGATAACAATAAAGGGGTGCTCCGCATTCCTTAAAGCTCCAGTATTATTGGAACCTCGTGATTATATTGTTTTGTGTCATATCTGCGACACTCGTTGGGGAAGTCTTACCCCTCTTCAGAGATGCAGTCAGTGTATTTTGCAGCCCCAGCCGACTCTGCCATGTTTACTTTTAGCTTTTCTAAAAAATATGTCTGAGACACCTGTGTTAAACTACAGATATCAGAATGTCCCAGTTTATATGTATTGTTATTTGGAAATGAATCTTCGGCTACTTGGCGAAAATAATACACTACCTGACAAGAAGTGAATACTAATGTGTCAGGTGAGTACAGAGCTGCCAGATTTGGTTACAAGTAACAAACTATATTACTTTTGAATGCTTGGCGCAACTAGGTTTTCAATTTTACAACTTGGGACTTTTGGGGCAATTTTAAAAAATCATCATCATCATCATGTCGCGCTGGTAGCACGGATATCCCTGACCCTCTCTCGCCACTCCTCCCTATCGTTCATCGCCCTAGGCAGGTCTTCAGGAGAACATCCCGTATCCTCATATAGCTGCTGAATGTATGTTCGTGCTGGTCGTCCTGCTTTTGCACGGCCATGTGTGGGGGTCCATAAGAGTACATCTCTTATGAGTTCGTCCCTGCTTCTCCAGCAGTGTCCTGCATGTCTGGTTCGTCTAACTTGAATAGTTTTCGTGATAGGAGGCAGGTGGCCGTACAGTTGGTGTCTTGTGGGGTGTTGCCGCCAGGACTTGTTCAAGATTGCACGCAGCATTATTGTGTAATTGCCGTCTAGCTTCTTCTCCAGCCGTTTTGTTAGCGTCCATCTAGTGCACCCATATAGCAGTATCGATGTGACCGCTGCCTGGAAGAAACTGCGTTTCATTTTATCGGTTAGGTCTGATTTCCATATAATCGATAGCCTATTGATAGCTGTCCATGCTTTCGTTAACCTCGTTTCGATGTCCTTTTCGGTTGACTCGACGCTGCTTCCTCGGTAAGTGAATTTGTCTGCTAGTTAAAGAGGGGTTCCTTCTAGAGTGGAGATGTCCCCCGTTTGATTATAGCACATATATTTCGTTTTGTGTGCATTAACATAGAAGCCTATGCCTGCGGCTGCTCGTTCCAAACTATGCAGTAGTGTTTCGGCTTGGTGGAAGACCAGATAATTCGACGACATACTGCGAGAAAAATTTTTAAAAATACACTAACCTAATTAGAGCAACAAACGAAAAGAAAATCAATGACTAATTATTTATCCATTTATAATGCAATATATACTTCCTAAAAATGAAACCGCAATACCCTGAATATGTACTGTCCTTTACTCAAGAGTAAGCATACTGAAAACGTTCGTGGTGTAACGGTTATAATGGTTTACAAACGGACAGGGTGACTCGAATTCAAATCCTGGACAAGGCGGTTTGTATTTTTTTTTTTTTTTTTACATCCGCTCGGGTAGGATATGACACTGGGTCAATTTTTTTAAGCGGAGTTTAACAGGTTTGAATTCAGAGTTTTTCTTCTCCTAGACTAGTTGCCTCACCAAGGCTAAAGAACCAAGTCTGCCCTACTATTTACCCATAGCTGGCGGGAGAACAATTGGATTCATACCTTTCCGAAGGGTATTAGTGCTATGTGAAATGCAATCAGTCTCGTCCAGGATTTGAACTCGCGTCGCCGTGTCCCTTTCCTACGACGATAACCATAACACCACGGGCACCTCCGTAAAATGCAAAAGGCGGTTTGCATTTTACATCGCACAAATACCCTTAGGAAACGGATGCATCCAACTATTCTCTCTCCAGCTATGAGTAAATAGTAAGGTAGATTAGGTTCTTTAACTTTGGTATGGCAACCGGTCTAGGAGAAGGAAAACTAATATCCTTTGGAAAGGTATGAATCCAACTATTCTCTCTCCAGCTATGAGTAAATAGTAGGGTAAACTAGGTTCTTTAACTTTGGTATGGCAACCGGTCTAGGAGAAGGAAAACTGATATCCTTTGGAAAGGTATGAATCCAACTATTCTCCCTCCAGTTATGGGTAAAATAGTAGGGCAGATTAGGCTCTTCAGCTTTGGTATTGCAACCTGTCTAGGAGAAGGAAAACTAATATCCTTTGAAAGGTATGAATCCAACTATTCTCCCTCCAGTTATGGGTAAAATAGTAGGGCAGACTAGGCTCTTCAGCTTTGGTATGGCAACCTGTCTAGGAGAAGGAAAACTAATATCCTTTGGAAAGGTATGAATCCAACTATTCTCTCTCCAGCTATGAGTAAATAGTAGGGTAGTCTAGGCTCTTTAACTTTGGTATGGCAACCGGTCTAGGAGAAGGAAAACTAATATCCTTTTGAAAGATATGAATCCAACTATTCTCCCTCCAGTTATGGGTAAAATAGTAGGGCAGACTAGGCTCTTCAGCTTTGGTATGGCAACCTGTCTAGGAGAAGGAAAACTAATATCCTTTGGAAAGGTATGAATCCAACTATTCTCTCTCCAGCTATGAGTAAATAGTAGGGTAGTCTAGGCTCTTTAACTTTGGTATGGCAACCGGTCTAGGAGAAGGAAAATTAATATCTTTTGGAAAGGTATGAATCCAACTATTCTCCCTCCAGTTATGGGTAAAATAGTAGGGCAGACTAGGCTCTTCAGCTTTGGTATGGTGACCGGTCTAGGAGAAGGAAAACTAATATCCTTTGGAAAGGTATGAATCCAACTATTCTCCCTCCAGTTATGGGTAAAATAGTAGGGAAGACTAGGCTCTTTAACCGGTCTAGAAGAAAGAAAATTCTGAATTCAAACCAAGGTAAACCTGGAGAGGAATGATTCAATCAGGCTATTCCTGCCGAAAAAGGGCTACATGAGTAGCACCCCCAACAACCAAACCAACATTTGGGACTAGGGATGATGATGATGAACATACAAAGCATTGTAGAATAAATATATCAGCACTTTCCCAAGAAAGGTAAAATTGTTACCTCGACGTTTTCGGCGGAAATTAATATCAGCTTTGTTAGATAATCACCGCGTGAATTTTTATCGAGTGATGATCTGTAAAATAGTCATATATCCCGAGAAACCCACACATTTATAGATATTTACATACCCAACAAAATCAATGTTTTGGCCCAAGTCAAGGCGAACAATCTTTATCATAGAATTACCAATTAAAATAGGATGCTTTGTTTGGCTGTGGCAAAGAGGAATTTAAGAATCATTAATCTTTTTTTTCTCCATATAAAACGTGCATTTCATGAATGTTTCCTGGGATGATGTCTCCTTTCCTTAATATATTCATTGCTAAGCTAAATAGAATCAAATATGATGTTTATTCTGTTCTATTTTTTGTAAAATATTCGGATAGCTTCAGAGAAATAATTTGTCAATATTGATGGCGTATTCGTGACGACGTATTTAGTAATACAAAATAACCTTATTTATTACAATAATAATCTGTTTGTTTTGTATTATATAATAATAATTCATGAAATTAAATAATGTGATAATATCAAAAGAAGTAGAAGAAATTATCTGATTATTTTACTCATTTGAAGTTTAATCGTTCAAATTTTTTTTCACACCAGCGTTAGTCTCCAAGACTCTTTTTAGTATTCTGGCCGATTTCAATAATGCTGTAGTTTGGATGGTCTCCACTCGTCCTCTTATTTCCAAATCCTCCAGTTCCTTTATCAGTCCTTTGGTGACTGTACCAAGTGCACCAATTACAATTGGTATCACCGTCACTTTCATGTTCCATAGTTTTTCTAGTAAGGCCAAGGTACTTATCTTTCTTTTCGCTTTCTTTCAGTTTTACCCTGTGGTCAGCCTGAACGGCAAAGTATACTATTCGGCAGGTTCTTTTTTTTTTTTTCTTTTGTTGACTCTCACTAGATCTGGTCGTATGGCCGAGATTAAGTGATATTTATTACTCATTAGAGTTTTTTTTACATCAGCGTAAGCTGATGGTCTTTCACTGGAGTTTGAGTGAGAGCAAGTCTCCTCAAGTCTCCAAGACTCTTCTCAGTATTCTGGCCGTTTTCAATAATGCTATTGTTTGGATGACCTCCACTCGGTCGCCAACTTCTAAATCTTCCAGGCCCTTTAATAAACCTTTAGTTACCGTGCCAAAGGCACCAATCACAATTGGTATGATTGTCACCTTCATGTTCCATAGTTTTTTCAATTCTCTAGCAATTTCAAGGTACTTATCTCTCTTTTCACATTCTTTCAGTTTTATTCTGTGATCAACCGGGACAGCAAAGTCGATAATTTTGCAGATTTTCTTTTTTTGTTGATTATTATAAGATCTGGTCTTCGGGCCGAGATTAGGTGATCCGTTTGTATATCAAAGTCCCACAGGAGTTTGTGAGTGTCAATTTCTAGGACAGGTGTTGTGTTGTGCATATACCATTTGTTGGCATGGTCAAATTTAAATTTCTCGCACATTTCCCAGTGGATCTCCTTGCCCACCCAGTCATGTCTAGCCTTGTACTCCTTCTGTGCCAATTTGCTGCATTCGCTTATTATGTGATTGATGGTTTCATCTCTGTCACCGCATAGTCTGCACTTGCTATTTTGTTGTGCCTTATCTATTCTCGCTTTGATATGATTGGTTCTTATGGCGTTGTTTTGTGCTGCCATTAGGAGAGATTATTATTATTATTATTATACTCCTTGCAAGTTTTTCATACCAGCGTTACCTCGTTGTCTGAGTGACATTAATGGCCGATCTCAACAATACAGTAGTCTGGATAGTCTCGATTCGTCCCCCGGTTTCTCATTCTTTCTAAACCTTTAAAGACGGTTCCATACGCGCCAATTACAATTGGTATCACCGTCACTCACATGTTCCACAGCTTTCTTTGTTCTCTGGCAAGATCAAAAACTTGTCTCTCTTCTCTTTCATTGATTTTCACTCTGTGGTCCGCTGGGACGGCTAAGTCCTCTATACGGCAAGCTCTTTTTTTTTTATTATTATTTTTCCTCTGGCCGGGATTTGGTGATCTGTTTATATCTCAAAATTCCTGAGAATTTCATGCATCTCATTCTCTTGGACCGATTCTGGTTTGTGCATATACCATTTGGTAGTATGGTCAAATTTTAATTTTTTGCTCAATTCCTAGTGGGTCACTTTCCCCACCTAGTTGTGTATAGTCTAATACTCCTTTTGCGTTAGTTTCCTACATTTCGTTATTATGCGATTATTCGTTTCATCTTTGTCAACATATAATCTACACTTACTTTTCTAATGCGTATTATTGATTTTAGCTTTCATATGATTGTTCCTTACTGCATTGTTTTGCGTTGATATTCAATTTCTCTCTCAAGATTTCCCATCTGTTGCCGTGTCTATGTCTTCTGGTATGAAATTTCGCCATTTTGTCACTTGAAATATCCTTACAGTTGTTTTTATTCCCATTTCTTTTTCTTAGGGGGATCTGTTTGTCGTTATGCTATCACTGCCTGCTGTAATTAATCTTTCTTTGCTCTTTTAAATTTTTATTGATACATACATGCTATCTTCCTCTTCCTCGTTCTTTTCTTGACGCATATAGTCTATTTATAAAATCTCTTGAATGTTAGCCTTGTACATTGTCATCAACTTCCTTGTCATCTGGTCTATTTATCTGAGTTCCTCCTTTGTCCATTTTAAGAATGGTCTCGAGTATCTTACAAGGAGGACTGCCTACCTTTGATGAGATTTCTGCTGCAGATCTTGATTTCAAGAGGTTTTCTTGTTCGCTTACGGTACTCCTTTTTCTTTTTCTTTTTCTCTTCTTTTTTTTTTATCTCCGCTTCATTGTCCGCTTCCAAAATTCCCAAGTACTTGTAAGTTTTCTTTTCTCCAAACGTTTTGATTCTTTCTCGATTCGATAGTTCTATTCCTTCCGTTATTTCTCGATTTTCATTTTTTTTATTATGTGCATGCCACGTCTTTCTATGCCAAATTCTATTCCTATATCTTGACAGCATATTCTTATTGTTTGTATCAGTCTCCAATTCTTCTTCGTTTTTGGCAAACAGCTTGATGTTGTCCACGTACATAAAGTGATAAATCTTTTCTTATGATTTTGTAAATTTGTTGCTCTCAGTCGACCTCCTAATCATGTAACTCAGTGGTATCGTTGTTGTTATAAATAGTAGCGGCAAAAGCGCATCTCTCTGGAACTTGCCTCTTTGCTAAAGATTTTTTGGCATGATATTAATTCCACTTTCCAGTCTTTCATGGCTTGTGTGATAAAGTTTACGACTTTGTCGGATATTTTGGACATCTTCAGACTATCTACAATCCAGATTTGTGGGACCGTATCATAGACCTTCTTGTAGTCAATCCACACCATAGCAACATTTTTCCGCCTCGCTTTGCTCTCCTTGGGGATGTACTGATTAATGTACAGTAAGCCAGCTGTTACTTTTGTTCCCTTGTGGTATCCTTTCTATTCCTCTAGAAACATTCCTTAGCATACAAGTGAGTAATAGATCTCCTCTCTAATCTGTTATGATTTTCCATATCATATGTAGACATGTTATCGGTCTATAGTTGCTGAAGATGGTTCAATTCTTAGGGTCTTTCAGTTCAGAGTAGTTTTCCCCATTTATTCGGGTATTCTGACTTCTTCAAGCCATCTACCCAGTTGAATAGCCAGTCTGATGTGGATGGACATGAATTTTTAAAACAAGAATCCATGTATGCCATTATGACCTGACGTTTTCCAATTGGCCATCTTTTTTAGTGTTGCTCGGAGCGATTCCAGATGTATGTTATCCTGTCGAATATTAACTCCAATGCCTCTTTGACATGATGATGCAGTACCAAAAGTCGGACACTAGGAACGAAAATAACAGGAAACGCATCTGATACCTAAAGTAAACAGAACGCTGGTGTTTCCTTGGGAAAATACAACGTAAATGGCGTGTTTTGTCGGCTAGAAAGAAGCTTTATGATGTACGTTGCGTTGGCGGAAGGTTAAAGGAGGTGTAACCACGAAAATTGCTTAGGCGTCTGAGATTTTTACATAAGCAGGCAAAATTTCGACCCGGACAGAAGAAAGAAAAAAGGGTTTACTCAAGATTAGTACCACAGCCTCTGAGTGTGCAGCACAGCCGTATTCGTCCCTCCCTTACTTTATCCATCTGTGCATTTTGGTTAATAAAAAGCAAAGAAAAGAAGCGGATTATATTTTTATTCATCAGCGTTGTTGTTTTTTTTTTCTGCTATACATGAGTCCACCTCAGGTCCTTCTTCAAGTCCTTGTAATTCTTTTTCTATGTTATTTATCTATTCAGCCTTTCAGTTATGTTCATTCTGTTCCTATATTTTACCCCAAAACTGTTTCGCTTCCTTTGCATCCGTTTTTTTTTTTTTTTTTGTATTTTGTTTTTTTTGGTGTGTCCTCATTCATTATCCATTTACTTGTTGGTAGAATTTTTTTCGTTATTTTAGAAGGTCCTGTTTTGTTTGTATTGTTTAATTCTGTCTCGGTATCTTTTAAGTTTCCCTTCTTTCGATATCTTTTAATTTCTCTCGTCAAGTTGTATTGTCAAACTTATCTTGTGTTTTGTTTTGGTTTTTTCATCCCAACATATTCCTGTGTGTTTTTCCTTCCGTAGTACTTTCGCTTTTTGTCGCAGATTCTTTACCTGTCTTTCTAGCCTATTATTATTAATCTCTTTACGAGTTTTTCCCACAAGTAATAACTGATGGTTTCCACAGAAGTCTGAGTGAAAGCAAATATCTACTATTCTCAATCTCTCATCGAAGTATTTTTGCCGATCTCAGCAACGCCTTGATCTGAACAGTCTCAATTCTTCCATGGTTTTCTAGCTTTCTTATTCACTTTTCTAGGTTATTCGGGATTGATCCGAGTGCTCCGAATGTTATTTGTCTTACTGCAATATTCCTATTCAATATTTTTTTAACTCACTGGCAAGGTCCAGTGATATTTTTCACTCTATGCGAGCTTTTCACACTGGTGGTTTTTCACTGAAGCCTGAGTGACAAGTCTTCTCAATTATCCAGGACCCTTCTAAGTATTCTAGCGTATTTTAACTATACTGTAGTCGGTATGATCTCGATTCTTCTGATCCCCAGTTCAGTCAATCACTCTTCTAGGCCTTTTGGGGTCCATACCAAGGGTACCATCAACAATTATTCTCGCCATTACCATCACGTTCCATAGCTTTTCTAACTCTCCGGTAAGATCCAAGTATTTGTCTATCGTTTCACTTACATTCATTTTCACTCTGCGATTCGCTGGAAGGCTAAAATCCAGTCTCATTTTGTAGCACAGATTCTGGTTTGTACATTATTTGTTATTATTATCAGTTTTGAGATTTTTCTTAACAGTTTCATCTAGTGGTTTTTTCACTGAAATCTGAGTGACAAGAAATCTTCTTCTAGCTGATCTCCAGGGCTCTTTCTAGAATTCTAGCGTATCTTAACAATACTGTAGTCTGGGTGGTTTCGATTCTTTTTCTGATCTATAGTTCAGCCAATCACTCTTCTAGGCCTTTGGGGATCGTTCCAAAGATTCTAACTACAATTAGTATCATCGTCACCATTATGTTCCATAGCTTTTTCTTCTCACTGTCAAAATCCAAGTATTTGTCTGTCTTTTCATTTTCTTTTATTTTCATTCTTTAGTTTGGTAGAACAGCAAAATACCCATGGTAGCTAGTTCTTTTCTTGTTAATTAGCACTAGATCTGACGTCCTGGTATTACTATTATTATTATTATTATTATTATTATAGTGATAAAGGCAAGTAATTATTAATAGCAATAACAGCAAGAGTAATACTTATAGTTATAGCTGGAAGAAGTTAATGATGTCTCTTGAGAGCCCACAGAAAATAACAACGTATCTTTTATGGTTATGAGGTAAATGACAATTGATAGATGAATTAAATGACCTCCAACGAATTCCCAACAATAAATTTCGACACCGAAGCTAAAAGGAGGCAGAAAGAGAAATAATGGCTGGCATGAATGCAGCAGTTCAAAATGTATTTACGCCAGTTTCAACTTTTCAAATGACTTTTAAACCACAAGAAATGTGTAAATAAACATTGGATACTTGTTGATATATCGATCATTGCTGAGTCTGGAAACTATAAAAACTTTGTATATATATATAAATATATATATATATATATTGTATCTAATTGATGGATCTGTGTTAGGGACGTTAAGACAGTTTTGTACTATCATGTTACTTGTGATAGATTCGATGTTTTCATGTTTATGATATCTTCTTTCTCATATTTGGGTTTAATAACTTGCTATTCCATAATCTTTTATATTTCCATTACATTTAATGATTTCAATCAGTTAGATATTCCCCATTTAAATAATCATTTATCATCATCTGAAAAATCTGAGTACAGGGTGTTTTAAAAAGGCTATAACCGTTATTTTGACAATTTGTATTTATATTATTTCAAGTCGAGGAACTACTAAGGTAATCGACGATGGTTCTCAAAAAGAGGGTGTCCTCGTGGTGTAATGGTTAAAGCGATGGACTACGGAATCGTAATAAGCGAGTTCGTACTCCAGTCGCGCTATTACATTCACTTTCGGGCAAATACCCTTGGGAAAGGTATGAACCTCCCAGCTATGACTTAAATAGTACCGCTTCTTCTAAGAGAACAGCTTTGGCATTAAATAACCTACAAAGGTTGATATGCCATTAAACAACCAAACCAAACCAAGGTTCTCAAGAAGATGTTCTGGCAGGGCGAGTTAAATAAAAATAGCCGACCTAAACTCTTTGATCCAGTACACTGGAATTTATCAACCAAATCGCATTTGGTTGATAAATTCCATAGTTGAATTTAGGAAAAGTGAAGATAGAGAAAATTCATCGTTAAATTTATCTCCCACACGTTTCTATGATTTATACACGAAATACTTTTATCCAAGGAAAATGACATACGTGACTCCAGACAAAGTAATAAAGTTAAAGCATGACGCAATCACTTCAACTTTTAAATACTGTTGTCTCTGAGTAAAGTGTTGCCACATGACTAATAAGATTTAGCATAAAATTCACGTGTGTTCAAATTCTACCCTCTTAAACTTAGGTTAGTCGGTTGGTTGGTTTTACTGCCTGGCAAACTTTATTGGGTCATTTAATGCCGAAGTTACTTTTTCGTAACTAATGATGATCATTGGTAAACAATTATAGCGTCATAGTAAGTAAAGTAGGCGACCGTAGTCAAGGGCGACTAGAAGGCTCCCTTTTTGATAGCTACTACACCGAAGTGTAGGGAAGGGTGCTACTCCTTTCCCTGGATTGCTCCACTTTACCCTTGATACCTACCTTATATTGCTGAGTGTTAAACAAGCAGGTATCAAGTACCATTTTTAAAGTCTTTGGTATGACGCGGACCATTGGCGAACGCTCTACCCACGAGGCCAATGAGCCAGTCTAATTATTCATAGTCCAACTAATTTGTATACTGTTATATATGGTTTATGTATTTACCCAACCCTTCTGCCACAAACAGGATTTTTAAGCGGAGTAAAGCTCCTCGACTGGTAGCCGAATTAAGGCCAAAGAACTCAATCTGCTCTATTACTTACTCATAAGCGGGAATGGGGGAGAACAGATGAGTTCATGCTTTTCCCATGGGCATTAGTGTGAAATGTGTTAAAATCTTTATCGCTATTGTAGGAGTTCAGTTATTCTGTTATTTACAGAAACCAGTGTTGCTAATCCTTCTCTATAGATTTCTTCTGGTGTCAATATCCAAAAGAAAAATACGTTTTCCTGGCAGAAAAACGAAGGAGCAAGTGCATTTGAGAACAGTTGCAAATTATCTTAAATACTATCAGTCCTCATCTCTGATTTGCCAATTTTTACCGGAAGTGCCAGCTGTTGTTGGAAAAGTTTATAAGTAGAAATGACGATTTTGCGTACATCTTATACCAGATCGAATACAACATGATCATATTTACCAACCACTCCGCTTGGGTAGGATATGACACAAGGTCAATTTTTAAGCGGAGTTTAACAGGTTTGACTTCAGAGTTTTCCTTCTCCTAGACTAGTTGCCTCACCAAGGCTGAAGAAATCAGTCTGTCCTACTATTTACCCATAGCTGGAGGGAAAATAATTGGATTCATACCTTTTCCAAGGGTATTAGTGCTATGTGAAATTCAATCAGTCTCGTCCAGGATTTGAACTCGTATCGCCGTGTCCATTTCCTACGACGATAACAATTACACCACGGGCACCTCGAATCAAACATGATGAAATGCAAGCAGCTCCGTCTCGGATTTGAACTCAAGTGGCTGATTTCATTTCCAACGCCAAGCGTGCCGCCTAAGCAATTATATGGTTTCAAGTATTCCTATCTAATAATGATTATTTTCAATGAGATCTATTTGATTCATAGATGGGACCCTAACAGGTACAACTACTCCGGGTCAGAGTGAACCTGGGAGTAATGGCAACGGAAAGGTGACTTCACACTCTCCAGAAATGGAGCCGTACCACTGGTTGCTGTATAGTTCTCTGTCTCGTGACAGCCATTTTTTGGAGGGGGCGTCTTATCTCTGAGCAGGAAATGCAGCCGATACTATTCTTTGGGTTGCCTCTTTTATGAAACACCTTTATTGTCAATATATTCAAATATGATACTGTGTTTCAAACTTCCTCTTTTTCTGAAGTCATATTTAAAAAGTTATCAATGTATTTACCCAGCCCATCCACACGAACAGGATGTGATTCAAGGTCCATTTTTGAGCAGATTTTAACAGGTTTGAATTAAGAATTTTCCTTCTCCTAGAGCAGTTGCCAAACCAAAGTCAATAGCCCTGTTTGCTCTACAATTTTCCCATTTCTGTAGGGAGAATAGCTGGATTCATATATTTCCCAACGTCAAAAGTGCTATATGAAATGCAAACAACCGCGTTCAGGACTTGAACACGTGTCGCCGTGTCCATTTCCAAAGACGATAACCATTACACCACGGGTACCTCCACTATTAAAATATTATGTAATGCTCAACTAAAACACTTTTTCTGAAGGCAATATCATTGTACTTTTTTCAAATACTAAAACGAGACTTCGTTGAATTGCTTATAGCTATACAAAGAACCCTCGTTGAGATAATCAATATTGGTAAAAGTCCCGTAACACAAGTTTCCTGTATTAGATAATATAAAGATTGGCAAAGTAATTTAAGGCGGTATTTTTGGCATTTATCTTAAAAAGAAAACCAATTACGCTAAAATCTTTGAGCTTTGCCGGAAGACTGTCGGAAATTTTTTGAAGGGAAATGAAAAAGTAAACAAAAACAAAAGTTACTTACGTCGATTATTTATTATAGAACACAAGTTTTATCTTTCTTAGCTTTAAGGCTCAAATTAGACTTGCATTCTGTTCTCTTTATTTTAAATGTTATTCAGGCTTTAAAAAAGTCCTAAACTTTTGCAAGAATTGATTATACTAAAATGTTAGATGAATGAATGGTGAACTTTCGCAGACACAAATACTTTTTAACAGAAATGTGGTGTGGTCAAAATGTATACTGTCTAGGCGTCGTTGATCACCACAGTAATACATAGGTATTCTTCTTTTTTCTCGTTTTTTATTTTGCTTTTTGGATTTGTTTTTGTTTTTTGTTGTTGTTGTTTTTTTCTTGTATTTTTTTCAAGAAAGACTAAATGAACACAAGTTATTAAGTATATTTCAAACAACTATTTGATACATAGAAAACCAACGAATACGAAGAGATTTCAGAAATGTTTATTAAGATTCTTAGAGTTTTAAAGTAATGTCTTTTCGAGACGAGAGTGTCTATGTGAGTTTGAATGAAAAAAAATCGGTTAATTATTGATTTTGTTGTTCAGTCGTGACCATTGTTAAAGAACTCTTTATTTCTATATTATGTTTCTTACTTGTGATTCATAGTAAATCTCTTGCTGGAAAGAGAGGTGACTTGGATTTTTAAGCTTGGTGGCCAAACTCAGTTGGTCTTATACCGAGACACCGAGCAGTCGGAAAGGAGGAATAATACTTTAGCGTCTCTGCTTTTTGCAGATGCGCTTGTGGTGTGTCGGTTATTGTTGTGTGAAGTCTGCTACTCGAGTTTAAATCCTGGACGAGGTTGTTTTCATTTCGAATTGTGCTAATATCTTTGGGAGAGATATGAATCCAACTATTCTGTCTTGACTTACCGGTAAACAGTTGGGTAGACTCGACTATTTAACCTTAATATGGAAACCAATCTTGGAGAAGGAAAACTGAACTTACCCGAGTTGTAGACCTGAAGCAGGATGTGCTCTGTCAAACTATTTCTGATGAGTAGCGCCTTCACCAACCAAACCAGGTTTTGGAACTAGTAAAAAAAGCTTTTTGTTTATACAGTGATTTAGTTAGGGTTGGTTTCTTTGTATAATTGTATATCAACCTTGTAAAAGAATAGTAGTGGTACAAATTAACCCTTACCTGAGGAGATAAGTTCTTACCTTTTCCAGGCGTATTAGTTCGATATTTGCATAATAGCGCGACTGGAGTTTGAACTTATTTACTACAACGTCTTCAATCTAACTCGTAAACCACTACACCACAGGGAATCCCCACCACACACACATGGTACAATGGTTAGCGTCCAGGTCTCATAACTGAATGTAATGGTTTTCGTTTCGTTTGGTTTTATACCATATCAATGTTGCATACTCATATGCTGATGCATACAGAAACATATTCAACATAATAAGGACGAGCGAAGACACTTCTTTAGAAAAATATACCTCTCACTTTATTTGAAAGGGTTCGAAAGGTTTACTAAAGGTTTTACTGTGTGAGAGGTGAACAGAACAGCAACATATTGACCCCCACTCTTATGGCCATAACATCGTTTCTTTCCCGTTCTCCTGGACTGCTCAACCGGGGGCCTCTCTGGGACATGGTCCTCATTCCAGCATCTACTCTCCAACTGACTCGAACTTCCTGTGCACCGAGTTATATTTTGTTTTACGCCCACTCAATTCAACCTGTCCACAGTCAAGGTTATCCCCCTTGATACCTTCGACCGGATGCACCTGTTATTTACACTAGTGCATTTCCTATTTTGACAGCTCGGCCGGGGTCAATATGCAACATCAACCATTGTAGGTTATTTAATGCCAAATCTATTTTTAAACATATAAACAGTTCTATTAAAAACAATTCTATTTAGAACAATTCAGTTTAGCATAAGTACAAAGTTTCTATTTCAAAAAATAGTTCTATTTCAAACAATTCAGTTTAGCATACAAAACCAGTTCTATTTCAAACAATTCAGTTTAGGATAAGTACACAGTTTCAATATCTAAAAACAGTTCTATTTCAAACAATTTAGTTTAGCATACAAAACCAGTTATATTTCAAACAATTCAGTTTAGCATAAGTACACAATTTAGTTCTATTTGATCCATCGATAGGACCCTATCAGGTTCTACAACTCCGGGACAGAGTGGAGATGGGCACAATGGCAATGAAGAGGTACTCTGCATTCCCCAAAGCTTCAACATTACTGGAACCTTACCATCAGATTGTTTTGTGTCATATCCAGGACACTCGTTGGGGAGTCTTACCTCTCTTCAGAGAAATAGTCGATGAATTCTACAATCCCAGCCGACTGGGCAAGACTAAATGTAAGTTCCATCCTTTCTGATTTTTTTAAGTATATACTGTGCTGGTAACATCTATAAGATGATCACCCCCACAGATACCTCGCTTAATCCACAAAGTATTTAAAAACAAACAAAAGTAGGTACTTACCTAACCTCTTCGCCATGTTTGGGCTTCAGTGAGACCGTTCTCCTCCCATTTGGAGATAGGCTACGATTTATGAAAAATTGAATGTTTCCTTCATAAACTGAACAAAAAATCTACTTCACATTTTCCTGTTTATGAGACCGGTCAAAAAAGAACTTGTAACTTTTGAAATAAAACTTAAGTGGATAACAAAATTTTTATCTGTTCTTTTGTCGCCGAGATCACGTGGCAAATCCCTTCGTTACGTCCTCATCTTGACCACCTTTGCAATGACCAAAAATGTAGCCCAACCGAAGCGGGAAAGCAACTAAAATTGAAAATGATTGGTCGAAAAAAATGTATCTTTGAATATTTCTTAGAATTACACATTATTTTATCATGCAGCCAAACACATGGTTATTGAAATAGCAAAAGAGAGTGCCAAGATCTCTTATTGATAAATGACACTATGTAAACAAGAATGTTTATATTTAAAAAGAATTTCGAAGCTCAACTTCGGGATGTTTTGATATTTTAAATATAGATATCTCCAGGTAGCGTGTAACTATTTCAATAAGATAGCATGGACAGATCAAAAGCTGCCTGAAGTCTGTATATGTAGGCCAGGAAATTAAGTCTAAGAGAGAAAGCCAAGACTGAAAGAGAAAACTCAAATCGTGAAGACAGACCGACAAAGTAGAAAACATTTTCTTCCTCTGATTTTCACTTCCCACAGTCACTTTTTCCGGATCTTTGAGTACCGTTCCAAGGCTCCAATAATCACTGCTATCACTAACTTTATATTTCATTAATATTATTATCATTTTATCATCATTATTATTTCACTGCTCACGAGGTTTTCACACCAATATGGGTTCGTGGTCTTTTACTGGAGTCCAAGTAACAGCAAATCTCGGGTCTCCAGGACTCGTTTCAGTATTCTGGCCCTTCTCAACAATACAATAGTCTGGATAGTCTCGATTCTTTCTATGATTTCCAAGTTTTCCAGTCCCTTTTCCAAACCTTTGGGGACCGTTCCAAGTGTACTGACTACAATTGGTATCACCGTCATATTCTGCAGCTTTTTTAGTTCTCAGCAATATCCAAATAATGATCTATCTTTTCGCTTTCTTTCATTTTCACTCTATAATCCGCCGGAACGGCAAAATCTGCTAGACGGCAAGTTCTTTTTTATTTATCATTAATAGCTCTAGGTTTGGTCGTTTGGTCGTCTGGCCGAGATTAGGTGATCTGTTTGCATCTCAAAATCCCAGAGAATTTTATGCTTCATCTTCTGGGACGGATTCTGATTTGCACATATAGTATGATCAAACTTGCACAATTCCTAGATCATCTTTCCCCATCCAGTTTGCCCAGTCAGCTGGGGCTGTAGAATACACCGACTGCTTCTCTGCAGAGGGATAAGCCACCCCCACCCCAAACGAGTGTCCTGGATATGACATTAAACAATCTGATGGTGAGGTTCCAGTAATGCTGGAGCTTTGGTGAATGCGGAGTACCCCTTCATTGCTATCACAGCCAGGTCCACTCTGTCCCAGAGTGATAGCACCTGATAGGGTCCTAGTCGTCGTAGTTGGCGACCATAGTCGAGAGGGATCTGAAGGCTCCTTTTTTAATAGCTACTACACTGAGGTGTAGGGAATAGTGCTACTCCTTTCCTGGATTGCTCCCCTTTACCCTTGATACATACCTTATAATTCTGAGTTTTAAGCAAGGAAACATCAAGTACCATTTTTTGAGTCATTGTTATGACTAGACCTGGGATTGAACCCCAGTATCCCGGGCCTTTGGCAAACACTCTAACTTCTAGGCCAATGGAATTGTGTATTTATGCTAAACTGAATTGTTAGAAATAGAACTGCTTTTGATATTTAAACTATGTGTAAACAAAAAACTATGCTTATATTAAACTGAATTGTTTGAAAGAGAACTGTTTATATGTACGAAAATGGATTTGGTATTGAATAACCAACAATGGTTGATGTGCCATAAAACCAAACCAAACCAAAATTTCCCATCTAGTTGTGCTTTGTCTTGTGCTTATTTACTGAATTCGCTTGTTATGTGAATTAATCGTTTCATCTTTTCTCCACATAATCTACATTTGCTATTCTATTGTGTCTAATCGATTATTATTTTTTATTATTATTATTTTACCCCTTTCGAGGTTTTCACTCCAGTTTTAACGAATTTTTTTTTTTTACTGGAGTATAAGTGACAGCAAGTCTCCCCTGGACTCCAAGCCTTTTTTTGATTTTCACACTTCTGGATGGTTTAAATTCTTCCTCTTATCTCTAGTTTTTTGAGTCTTTTTTCCAGGTTCTTGGGAACTATTCCAAGGGTTCTGACTACGATTAGTATCACTGTCACTTTCATGTTCCACATCTTTTTCGACTCTTTTGCAAGATCCAGGTATCTACCAAGTTTTTTTGACTTTTCAATATGTGGTCTGTGCGCACAGCAAAATCAACAATATGGCAGGTTCGTTTTTTCCTTGTTAATTGAAACTAGCTATGGTATTATACTACCAATTGCGTGTTTTTCACACAAGTGTTAACTGATTGTCTTTCCCTGGAGTCTGAGTGACAACAAGTCTCCTCTTGTCTCCGGGACTCTTCTCGCTATTATTATTATTCTTTGTTAGTTTATCATTATTTTTATTTTTCTCATACCAGTAGTAAGTCGTGGTTTTTACTGAAGTCTGAGAGACAACTGGTATCATCGGCTCTACGCAACTCTAATAAGTGTTCTTACCGATCTCAGTAATTCTTCCTTAGATTTCTAGCTTCCCCATTATCTTTTCTAGATTTTTAGCAAGTGTTCCGTGTATTCAGATTATGATTGACATTACTCTCACCTTCACATTTCAAAACTTTCTTTCTAACTCTTTAGCAAGGTCCTGATATTTCTCAAGTTTTTCGCTTTCCTTTATTTCAATTCTGTGACGTGCTGGAAAGGTGAAGTCCATTTGCTGACACTTTCGTTTTTTTTTGTTTTTTTTTTCTTGTTTTATTATTACTAAATATGGCTGAGATTGGATGATCCGTTTTTACCTCAAAGTCTCAGAGAATTATCATTATTATTATTGTTGTTGTCATTATTATTATCATTATTATTATTATACAACTGGGTATCTAGCAGTTACCACTTAAAAATCAAAGGCGCCTTTGGTGGTGTAATGGTTAGCAAGCTCGACTAGCAAACCTACACGAGTGAGTTCGAGTCTCATTGGGTGCCCCTTTCATATGGCCTTGTGCCACATCTAAGCAAAAAGCTTAGTAAATTACTACTTAAAAATCAAATGAAAGCAAATTTCTTCAGAAATTTCCTTACCACTTGTGCAGATTTCAGCAGTGCTGCAGTTGGTATTATTTTTCACTTCGTCCCTGAATATCTATAGCTATGGGCACTAACATCACACTCCTTTTCCAGTATTAGTAAATGACTGCATTCAAACTTAGGGCTGATCTCCCAATCCAAACAAGAGGATTACAGTTAATCGGAAAAAGAAAGGAAATATATCGGATAGTGGATGCGGCTGTCTCGACCGATCATAGGATTATGCTAGAGTTAAGCAATAGGCAGAAAACTCTCAAGACCTTGCACGAGAACTTAATAAATACTGGAAAGCTAAGCTAAGCTTAGTCTGGTATAAGATGAGAACTATAAGGTACACAGATTTCCAGCCAAACTAAGCTGAGCTTACCAAATGAAGGGCACTGCGCATAGTGTAATGATTCGTGAACAAGGCTAGTAGACCATTGATAGCAAGTTCGATTTTCCCATTGCACCCCGTACACCTGACCTTGTGCCAAACTAACCCACGCTTAGTAAATAATTACGAGAAAGTTAAGATTTATTATCTACTAGACGAGCTGTGAACCTGTTTGGTTTCTATTGTAAGACCGGTTCATGATGATGTTGATGTTTCTATTTAGGAAAGGAAGAAGGATTCTAATTAACTTGTCGTATTTACTTCTGTTTTACCAAAAACTTACACGATTTGAAATTAATTCAATGCGAATTAAAACGTCCAGAAATTACCATTTACTTGAAAATTGAACAGGAAACTGCTTTATTATCGACGTCAAACAATTTTAAGTCTATTGCTGTCATAAAAATCTCGCTATTACCTTTTTTTTTCTAAGTTACACACACACATACACACACAGATATGTTTATGTATAATAAGAGTTTTAACAATACATTGATAAATCGAGTTTTTCACGCGTGTGTTCCTAGTACATTACTATCACCTTCATATTCAATAACTTTTTAAATGTTTGGCTACGTCTAATATATTTTTCCCTCAACACGTGTTTTCCACACAGGTGGTTTTTCACTGAAATCTGAGTGACAGCAAACCTCCACAGGTCTCCTGAACTCTTCAAAGTATTGTTGTTTATTTTAAGAATTCTACAGTCTGGGTTCTTCCTTTGATCTTCAGTTCCCCAATTCTCTTTTTCAAGACTCTGAGGACCATTCCAAGAGCCACCAACTACTAATAGTATCGCCACCACTTTCACGTTCCACAGCTTCTTCAATTATTTGCCATAATCCAAGCATTTGTTTATTTTTCCGCTGTCTTTCATTTTTACTTTGAGGTCTACCGAAACAGCAAATTCCACTAGTTGACAAGTTCTTGTCTTGTTAATTATTACATTGGCATGAGGGTTAGAGTGTTCGCCAATGGTCCGGGAGACCTGGTTTCAGTCCCAGGTCGAGTCATACCAAAGACTTTAAAAATGGTACTTGATTCCTCCTTGCTTAACACTCAGCATTATTAGGTACGCATCACGAATAAAGTGGAGAAATCCAGGGAAAGGAGTAGCGCCCGACACTTTGGTGTAGTAGCTATCGAAAAAGGAGCCTTCGGGTCACCCTCGACAACAGTCGCAAACTTTACTTACTTTGGTCTTCTTCTTGGGCGGCATTCGGTGACCCGTTTGTATCTCAAAGTCCCGGAGAATTTCATGCATTTTTTTTTTTTTAAAGATTCTGGTTTTTTGCATATACCATTTTTCTGTATGATAAAACGTTAATATCTTGCACAATTCCCAGCGAATCACCTTTCCCACCCAGTCGTGCCTAATTTTGAATTTCTTTTGTGAAAGAATGACTATTTCATCCCTATCACCACATGGCCTACACCTGCTATTCTTCTGTGTATTTCGATTTGACATGATTGGTTTTCAGGGCATTATTTTGTGCTATAATTAAAAAGCATTCCGATTCTCTTTTGGGTTTTCTCCTTCTTAGTCATGTCTAGTTTATCTGTTATGCAATTTCCTCAGTTTGCCGCTTGAACTATGCATACAGTTGTTTTTGTTTTCACTTTTCTTTTTTATTGTTTTTTTTTTTTTTCTGTTCGTCTCTAAGTACTGTCTGTTAATGTTACTGTTTTCTGCAATCAATTTTTTTTTGTATATTACTCGTTCCTGAATTGTTGCATTGACATAATCTTCATTGCTGGCGAGTCCTTCCAGACATGCAGGACACTGCTGGAGAAGCAGGGACGAACTCATAAGAGATGTAATCTTATGGACCCCCACACATGGCCGTGCAAAAGCAGGACGACCAGCACGAACATACATTCAGCAGCTATGTGAGGATACGGGATGTTGTCCTGAAGACCTACCTAGGGCGATGAACGATAGGGAGGAGTGGCGAGAGAGGGTCAGGGATATCCGTGCTACCAGCGCGAGATGATGATGATGATGATGATATCATCTCTCAGATGTCGGGCCTTGTGGATTGTTATCAATTTCCTCTTTTCTTGGTCCATCAGTCAGAGTTTTCTCTTGTCCAGTTTAAGTAAGGTCCAGTGTATCTTACAAGAGAGACTGCCCAGGTATTTATTCCTTTGATTTGATTCCTGCAGTAGAGCTTGGTTTCGAGAAGTTTTCATGTTCTGCTGTATTCGTTTCTTACATTTTTCTTTCATCTCTGTTTGCTTTACGGTGTCTGCTTCTAATATTCCCAGGTATTTGTAGATTTCTTTTTCTCCAAACGTTCTAGTTCTTTTCTGATTCCACGGTTTTATTTCTTCAGCTGTTTCTCTTTTCCTTATTTATTCATTTATTTATTCATTTTTTTCATTATCATATTTACCAACCCCTCCGCTCGGGTAGGATATGATACAAGGTCAATTTTTAAGCGGAGTTTAACAGGTTTTAATTCAGAGTTTTCCTTCTCCTTGACTAGTTGCCTTGCCAAGGCTGAAGAACCTAGTCTGTCCTACTATTTACCCATAGCTGGAGGGAGAATAATTGGATTTATAACTTTCCCATGGGTATTAGTGCTATGTGAAATGCAATCAGTCTCGTCCAGGATTTGAACTCGTGTCGCCGTGTCCATTTCCTATGACGATAACCATTACACCACGGGCACCCCCACATTTTTTTCATTATAAACATCGCAGATGTTTCAATACCAAATTCCATTCCTATATCTTGCCTGAAAATTCTAGTAGTCTGCATAAGTTTTCCTAGTTCTTTTTCATTCTTGGCAAGTATCTTAATATCATCTATACACACACACACACACACATATAAGATGGTTAATCTTTTCCTGCAACTTTATGAATTTGTAGCCTTCTTCGCATTTTCTAAGTTTATTATTTTGTAGCATCATTGCCATTACAAATAGTAAAAACGAGAGTGGGAAATGCCTCTTTGTGCTCCTGTTGCTTGTTCAACTCTCCTTTTTTTCATAGTTTTCGTGATGAAGATTACAACTTGATTTGATATCTTTAACACTTTCAGGTACTCCGTTATCTAAATTTGATACATTTACAAACCCACACCAATTGTCTGGTGTTTAAGGCGGGGAATTTTGTGATTATAAATCTCTTCAAACCTACAACACTTTTGTTACATAAAAAACACAAACAAAAAAAAACATAAATTGGGAATAGATTTTGGTTTTCTTTTTACGAAATGAGATTTTTAAAAGTTATCAAAATTGAACCCTTAAATTCTTTAAATATTAAAATTTTAAGAGATTTGTACAGCTGAAAAGCTTAGATTTCGGTTTCTTTGTAAAATGGCATATCAACCGTCATGAGTTATTTAATACCAAAGTGTTGGGTATCACCCACCTTTTCGGCATAATGAGCCAGTTCCATCTGCTATATATAGCAGTAGCTTATAATACCAGTAAGTCCAGTAAAGTCTAGATAAGTCTTGAAGGTGAACAGCCGCTCCTTATTGTAATATCCTAACTAACAAAAGGGAAATAACCTCTGATGCCACAGAGGTTACGGCCCTTACTACATCCGGGGGATTTGGTGAATAAAAGGAATGTACCAGGATAGCAGCAGATGTTTGTTCTCCCTCTATCTTTAATCATCATTCATCTTATCGATTCATCTTGGTAATAGTTCATACCTAGCAAGTATCCATTACCTCAGATATAAAGACTTTACACTTATAACGGAAGCCAATAACTATTGATGAACTATATTCTTATTCTATCCACTAATCCTATGTTCTTATTACTAACAACCTCTCTCTTATAAATACTTGTTCCTGTAAATATAACTCTTTTTCCTCGTATCGCGTGGTTTGTCTTTTTATTACTACTACCTGCATTCATTAACCAGAACGCAACACAAAGCCATCTCAGTAAAAGAACAGCGGTGATAATATTTAACAAATAGCTGGAGGGATAAGAAGGTTCATGCCTTTCACAAGAGTATTAGTCCGAAAGAGAACATAACAGGGTGAGTGGAGTTTGAACTCGCTTACTTTGAAACTCCAGTCCGGCTCTTTAGCCATTACGTCGATTTATGTATCCAAATGTTGATGTCTAGACATCTAGACGGTTGTCTTGGCAAGTCAATGCCATTTAGAAAAACATTATGAACTTAGTCTTGATACATTTAAATGAAATGTTTTTTTTAGCAAAAGACAGGAGTGTGTAAATGCAGCACGATTTATACTCTACCAAATCTAACCTGGAGCGATTTTTTCTAAATTAAAAATTCATCTCATGGATAAAATTTCAGGTTGAGGACGACATTAAAAGAAAAACTGGGTTGGATGATTGGTTGGTTGTGTTTTACGGCATATCAACTGTTGTGGATTATTCAATGCCAGATCTTTTTTATACATCTATATATTAAATATATATGATTTGGTTTGGTTTGCTTTTATGGCATATCAACCATCGTAGGTTATTTAATGCCAAATCCTTTTCATACATATAAATTTAATATATATGATTTGTAAATAAATAGTTTGTTGTTAACAATTTTTAAACAAGCCCGTACTCATTTCCTGGGATACAGTGAAATGGTTTCAAGTATAGTAATGATGAAACAGTTCTATTTGACCAATAGATGAGACCCCTAATGGGCACTACCACTCTGAGTCAGAATGGACCTGATAGTAATGGCAATGAAAGGATAGTCCCCATTTCTCAGAGCTTCAGGACTGGAGCCAAATAATCAGGTGGTTTAGTGCCATATCCAAGACACTCTTTGCGTATGGCCGTACTCCTCTGCTCAGATGCATTCGGCTTATTCTACAGCCCGAGCCGATAGGGCTGAAAAAGAAATACAACACACTATATCAAAAGAGGAGTTTCAGAGGTGCTTCAACCAATGGAAAACTCACTGGAATGAGTATTTTGCAGAATACCAATGTTTTGAGGACATGGAAGACATTAAAAGAAATATGATGGTACAGCTTTGCACCATATAAAAAGAGGAGTTTCAGAGTTGCTTATAACCAATGGAAAGCTCACTGGAATGAGTGTTTTGAAGTATATCAATATTATGAGGATATGGAGGACATTAAAAGAAATAAAAAAAAGAAGTGTTTCAGAGTTGCTTCAACCAATGGAAAACTCCCTGGAATGAGTTTTTTGAAGTATATCAATATTATGAGGATTTGGAGGATATTAAAAGAAATAGGAAAAGAGGAGTTTCAGAGGAGCTTCAACCAATGGAAAACTCACTGGAATGAGTGTTTTGAAATACATCAATATTATAAGGATATGGATGACATAAAAAGAAATAGGAAGAGAGGAGTTTCAGAGGTGCTTCAACCAATGGAAAACTCACTGGAATGAATGTTTTGAAGTATATCAATATTATGAGGATATGGAGGGCATTAAAAGAAATAGGAAAAGAGGAGTTTCAGAGGTGCTTCAACCAATGGAAAACTCACTGGAATTAGTGTTTTGAAGTATATCAATATTATGAGGATATGGAGGACATTAAAAGAAATAGGAAAAGAGGAGTTTCAGAAGTTCCCCGATAATTGAAAAAGTCGCAGCAATTAGTTGAATACCAAGGATGCTATCCAAAAAATAAAATAGCATTCCTCATTGGTCAATTCTGTCTTGGTAAGTAAAACTTCCGTTTCAATATTTTTTGAACACGCCTCGTAGAATGCGTAAAACTTTCCTATAGTTTTGTAATTCAAAACTTATAAAATTATGCAAGCCCAAACAAACTTTTTTTTTTCCTGTGCGAATCCTTGGAGATTCAAACTAAAGACCGACAATAAAGAAAGAAGAATTTGGAAAAGAAAGCACTGTATAGATAATTCAAATGACATAGAAACTATTGCCGATGAAAAATAAATAAAGATATTCGAAAAAAGCTATATAAAATGTACGACGAAGTAGGAACAGTATTGTATTGGGAATCGTGCAAACGCCCTGGGTTTGACCATGTAAATAAATTGTTTGAACATAAACCAGGTGTTAACAAAGAAAATAAAAAGAATAAAGACTCGAAGGGTTAAGATCAAGAGAGACGACCTTATGCAAACAAGCAAATCGGACTCGGTATTTGTGAAAGAAAAGGAAAGTATGTAATATTCTAAACGTGGCTATGCCAAAAGACCGTAATATTTTTTAAAAAACAAAGAAAAATAAGAAGAACTAGAAATCCATGAAGATCTCACCAAAAAAACTGAGGAAGCTATCGAAACTGAAAAATTGCTGTACTTAAAACAGTACTAAAACAATACTGTTTAAATTGGAGAAACTGAACATTTCAGGAAGAATTGAGAATATCTAGACCACGGCAGTGATGGGTTTTGTAAAAATACTTACATACTGCAGTGACCGTCTCCCACCACCTTGAATACACGGACTGCACCTCTACAGACGGGTAAGACCTCCCCAATGAGTGTCCTGGATATGACACTAAACAATCTGATGGTGAGGTTCCAGTGATGCTGGGGCTTTGAGGAATGCGGAGCACCTCTTCATTGTCATTGCTCCCAGTCCACTCTGGCCCAGAATAGTAGCACCTGATAAGGCTCTATCTATGGGTTAAATAGAACTAACGGCATACTTATGCTAAACTGAATTGTTTGACTGAACTGAATAGCTTGACATAGAAATGTTTTTGACAATTAAACCGTACTTACATTTAAACAGCAAGCTTATTCTAAACTGAATTATTTAAAAATAACTGTTTTTGGACATCAAAACTGTACTTACACTAAACTGATTTGTTTAATATCGAACTGTTTTGACATTTAACTGTGTGTAAACAAAATCTGTACTTAAACTAAACTGAATTAGCTCTATTTGATTCAACTAATACCTTTAAATAGAAATGTTTTTGACAATTAAACTGTGTACTCATGCTAAATCAAATTGTTTAAAATATAACTGACTATTTGCATAAAAATGGACTTGGCGTTAAATAACCTAGAAAGGTTGATATGCCATAAAACCCAACCAACCAAACCAACAGCAAAAGGTTCAGCAAGAGAACTCACGTTAGAGGTGCGAGAGACAGTCAGACACGAGACATGTGAATTTTTGAAAAGGGTCAATCCGTTAGTTACCAGAGGAGAGAGAAATTTTGCGGTTAAGTAACCTCGCTCTCATTGTGGGTGCGAAACGATTTATAAAAGAATAAATCTTTCCTTGATCGACAGAACAAAATACCACTTAACATCTTGTTTATGAGACCAGTCCAAAAATCAGTTGAAACATTGGTACTAAGAAAGACTAAAACCTACTGCCACTTGATATCTAGCGACAAATACCAGATACTTTATGTAAATATATATACAAAATGATTATGATAATGATGATCATTTAGAAAAAATACTTGGGCCATGCTTGAGATCTACTAAGAATATCACCTTTTTGTTGAGAGCGAAACATTATTCAAGTATCACTGACTGGGCGAGAGTAAAATAGAAAGTAAAATATCGAAAAAAACAGTTTGGTGCAAGACTAGAGGTATAAGGCACTTAGTGAGAATCGAACTCACAATGGCTTTCTAGCCAAGCTTGCTAAGATTTATACCACAAAAGGCGACTAAGTGAAAGAAATCGTCAAATATGGAAAGGATGATTGTACCCACCATTGAGATTGTCATCATCATCATCATCATCATATCGTGCTGGCAGCACGGATATCCCTGACCCTCTCTCGCCACTCCTCCCTATCGTTCATCGCCCTAGGTAGGTCTTCAGGACAACAACCTGTATCCTCACATAGCTGCTGAATGTACGTTCGTGCTGGTCGTAATAGGCTATCGACTATATGGAAATCAGACCTAACCGATAAAATGAAACGCAGTTTCTTCCAGGCAGCGGTCACATCGATACTGCTATATGGATGCACTACATGGACGCTAACAAAACGGCTGGAGAAGAAACTAGATGGCAATTACACAAGAATGCTGCGTGCAATCCTCAACAAGTCCTGGCAGCAACACCCCACAAGACACCAACTGTACGGCCACCTGCCCCCTATCACGAAAACTATTCAAGTTAGGCGAACCAGACATGCAGGACATTGCTGGAGAAGCAGAGATGAACTCATAAGAGATGTACTCTTATGGATCCCCACACACGGCCGCGCAAAAGCAGGACGACCATTGAGATTGTAGTAGGAGCTATTGTACCGAATGAGGATAGGCCTTGAACGAATATTATTGTCTTAGTGAACTATGACTCGCACTAAATTGAAAAGAGTGAGAAGTAACATAATGGAGACGAGACGTGTTTAAAAAAAAAAAAAAGAAAGATCTCATTTTCGTTTATCCTATTTACCAACCCCTCCGCTCGGGCAGGATATGACACAAGGTCAATTTTTTTAAGCGGAGTTTAACAGGTTTTAATTCAGAGTTTTCCTTCTCCTAGACTAGTTGCCTAACCAAGGCTGAAGAACCTAGTCTATCCTACTATTTACCCATAGCTGGAGGGAGAATAATTGGATTCATACCTTTCCCTAGGGTATTAGTGCTATGTGAAATGCAATGAGTTTCATCCAGGATTTGAACTCGTGTCGCCGTGTTCATTTCCGACGACGATAACAATTACATCACGGGCACCTCCAAAATCATCTCATTTTCGTTTATGGCCGTTCGGAATGTCGTTCGTTTGTTCGTTTAGGAACATATCACGTACCAAAGATGGTTGTCGGTAAGACTACGTGAGAGGCGCCGTGGTGTTGTGGCTAAAGTGCCGGACTGCGACGTCGTAGTGAGTTCGAATTCCAGCTGTGCTATGACGTTCACTTTCGGAATAATAACCCGAAGAAAGGCATGAACCTCCTTATCCCCTCAGTTGTGGTTTAAATTGTACCACCACTGTTCTTCGACAAGGACGACTTTGGTATTAAATAATCCCAGAAGGTTGATATGCCATTAAACAAAGAAATCAGTGCAAACCAAGATCTTATGGAAAATCAACGTGAGGTGAGGCTTGTCGTGCCGACTGCCACGGATGGCTGAGCCGGTTGCTGGACGCGTTCTCTCTCTCTCTCTCTCTCTCTCTCTCTCTGCTTGGACACTTTCTACCAGCTGGTTCAAATCAGGGTTTCTTATATAGTAAACGATAGGCTTTGATTTGTTTGCTGAGAGTCGCTTAACTCAATTTTTGATTGGTCGTCGGAAAATATTTTCTGACCCTTTATAATTCTCTTGCGTTTAACCTGGAAGTGGGTGCATGTAGCTGGTTGAATTTTTGTCG
The DNA here is from genome assembly GCA_963585895.1 of Sepioteuthis lessoniana. Lineage (NCBI taxonomy): Eukaryota > Metazoa > Mollusca > Cephalopoda > Myopsida > Loliginidae > Sepioteuthis > Sepioteuthis lessoniana. The sequence continues at coordinate 30,389 of CAUZXS010003270.1, read as the reverse complement.
CCTTTGCCATAAGAGTGGTGGTTGCCGAGGTAAACACTTCCGTTTGTTTTGTTGAAAGAAATTACAAGTTACATGTCCTTGGAACAGTCTCGAAGAGTCTCACAAAACATTGGGATAAATGAAAATGATCGGAAAATCAAAACAATAGAATTCTAAGAAAAGTGCTTGTGTAGGAAAAGGACTTGCTGTCACTTAATCTTCAGAGAGAGACAGAGTTACTAATGGTATGTTAACTCACTAAGTACAAATAACTATCTATCTTTGCCGGACAACGGTCCGAGCAGATAAATGTCATATCGGCTTTTCCATCACTAAATAAATACATGGGATTCGACGACTCCAGTTCAATGATCAAATTTTGGTCCGATCTTCACTCATTGACGTGTCTAGATTCCTCAAACCTACTAGAAAAAGTAGAAATGGCAATATTCAAAATCAGTATGAATATTGATAAGAGTGATGGGCAACTAAGGAGACTCACTGTCATTTGATCTCTGGATGATAGAATAGTTATTGACAAAGCTTAGCTTACTTGAGACACATGACCAGAAAAATTGCTTAGATTTAACACGAGATCAGAAGTATGAAACTCCTATTAAGCATCTACTTCAACAACTCAGTAGGTTACCGCGGTGGCAACCAACACAAAGAAGACAGTCCTGGGTGAATGGAATCGGTACCACAACCTACTCTTCTGCCATAACGTACGTGACGCCACCATATTCGGTGGTGGGTGTCATCGTGGTGTAATGGTTAAAGCGATGGACTGCAGAATCGTAGTAAGCGAGTTCGTATTCCAGTCGCGCTATTACGTTCACTTTCGGGCAAATACCCTTGGGAAAGGTATGAACCCCCTTATCCTCCCAGCTATGGGTTAAATAGTACCACAACTGTTCTCGGAGAATGGCTTTGGCATTAAATAACCTACAAAGGTTTATATGCCATTAAACAAAGAAACCAGCCACCATATTCACCTCAAAATGGAACTGGTAACGTTATTTCAAGTCTTCAACACACCGATACTGGTGCCTCGGAAGAAGAAATTGATGGAGGACATCGACTAAAACACCGACCTGGATATAATCGAACCAGTGCCAAAGTAGCTTTCGAAGATGGTAGTGGCACCTATGAAAGACGGTTTCGTCGATCTACAAAAGCTGAACGAAGCCACTATAAGGGAAATTTAACTTGATACCCTATTAACCATTGCATAAAGATAATGTCGAAATACAATAATAATTAAGCAAATACTGGATGGAAGCAAGAATCTCTGAATAAATCATGAAAGGAAAGTTTACACATGCAAAAGGACGTGCTAGCATAACATTTATTGACTTAGGAAATGGAATTGGAGATCTGAGTTCAAATACTGGGTTGGATACAAAACGATGCCTCCAAAAGCAAAAGCAAAGATGACGATTAATTACAAAACTATGACCTGCGTTCCTATTATGTGGAGAATCCTCACTAAACAATCTGTGAAAAAGGTCTACCACTGGATAGAAAGCTAAGCACTGTTTAGGAAGGATGCCGAGAAAAAAAATTAGAGGCGCTATTATTTATCGACCAAAATATCCTGAAAGAAAAATTTTATCTTCACCTTGATAAACTATTTCTAAAAAACGCCCACAACATAATTCTACATAATGGGTTGTCTTTTTCTTGTAGCAAAAGATTTATAACGGGGCAAAGAGGTTTATAAAATCACAGGGAATATTCAACCGCCTAAGATATTTGCTGGGCTGATTTTAGACCAATAAAATAAGTTTTTTCAAATTTTCTAATTGAGTCCCGAACTTCCTAAAGAATATATAACTCCAAGTCAGCTTTGCTTGTTAGAAAATTAAGTATAGTTCAATGGCGAACAGGTTAGAGTAACCAAAACTCCAAAGTCATGATGTCACGCTGAGATCTAGTAATGAAACCCTAGAATAATTCGTTGTGTCCACACAAGTATATCAGGTCCCTTGCGTGGCGTGGTAACTCGTATTTTTCGCGTCCTTTACACAATTGGATCAGAACTGGAACAACTTTAAAGGAAAGATCTGATCCGTTGAGAAACTTAACAATATTTGGTGGGGGGTCTTATATATATATATATATATATATATATATATACTAACTTACTATCTACCAGCATTCACGGTTACCAGGAAAAAGAAAAAAAACGCCAGAATTTAGAGATAACAATATCCCGAATCACTGCCTTGAGGAAAAAGAAAAAAAAATCTTTTGGGAAAAAATAAAGAAAAGGCCAACTTCATCACACCAGTTGAAAAAAAACAAGAGATATGCAGTCCGTTGATCATATATATATATATATATATATATATATATATATATATATATTCAATGAAAATAAAAGAATCCATTTACAAAGTTCTCCCAGGGCAGAATTTAATTTTAGGGATGATGATACGGAGCGTCTTTTTCTTGGGCTTCATTTTTAACGTTTCACACTCACCACTCGCGTACCAGCATGCAACCACTCCTCCCAGATACTAGGGTGGCACTCTGTCACAGGTATATATATGTTTGTTTTTTTAATTAACAAAACTAAAAAGTATTTGGATTCTAAAACTAGATCGGAGTTCGGAATGTAAAATGCTGATGATACTCACAGGGTGCAGAAAAGCTGTACATGGGCCTGGAATACTCATCATCATCATCATCATGTCGTACCGCTTGTACGGATATCCCTGACCCTCTCTCGCCACTTTCTCCTATCGTTCATCGCCTCTGGCAGTTCTTCAGGGCTACATCCCGTATCCTCACATAGCTGTTGTATGTATGTTCTAGCTGGTCGTCCTGCTTTTGCTGGAATACTCAACTAAGCGAATTATTCTTGGGTTTCATCACTTTTGATCAAGACGCACAGCCTAAAAGAAAATTACTCGTATCTAGGAATAATAGAAAAGGATTTAATCCAACAAAAGGAAATTAAAGAAAAATCAACCAAGGCAATCTCAGAACAAGAAAACAACACAATTTAAACAGCAGAAATTTGATCAAAGGGATAGATACCTGGTTAGGATCTATTGTGAGATATTCAAGACCCTGTAACAGTTTTTAAGTCAGGATGTTTCATTGCATCTTCAAAATAAAATTACCCTTTTCTTTAAAAAGTGTCATCATTTCATGGATAAACTTTTCCTTGCTTTCAGCAAAAATCTAGTTGTCTAGGACCAACTATACCCTGCCGAGAGTGTAGAAGTCCAGTATTCAAAGAGAACAGACCAAGCATGTTTTACAGCTACTCCAATCGCTGAATCAAAATAACACTTCCGAATTTCATAGACGATAAAGTTTAATCCTCAAAGAAATTCAGAACTAACATACAACTAAGCAATGGTCTGATCCACACGTTTCTAACTTAGGTTCTATTTGCGTCTTCGTAGGACTTTGAAAAATAGAATTGGGGTATTTTGGGTAAGGGTAGATTTTTATTTGTTTTGTTTATATGTTGTTTGTAATAATATGCGTTTAATATCGAAAGTCTGTTCTTTACGTTCATAACATGGTTTCGGGGCTTTCGCATCATTACCACTAATCCAAGGCACCGCAACGGTATATAAAAAACAACAATCTTAACTTGTTACTTTGTTTAATGGTATATCAACCTTCTTGGGTTACTTAATGCCAAAGCCATCTATCTAGAAGAACAGCAGTGATACAATTTAATCCATAACTGGGACATCAATCTTATTGGACTGTTATTGAGAATAAGTGTATTGTAATGATTAATGTCATTTTGAATTGTTATCACACTTAATTGATACTAATTCTTGATTATAATAATATATTTATAAGATTTTTGTGTACTTTTATGTTAAGGTCGTCTGTGTGAGTTTTTTTATGCTTTCTTTCTTTATATATATTTTCTATTTGTAATATCCGAAATATATATATATATATATATATATATATATATATATATATATATATATATATGTTTACTAATCTGCTGTCTACCAGCATTCACGGTTACCAGAAAAAAAAGAAAAAAAACCCGCCAGGAATAAGAGTTAAAAATATCTCGAATCACCGACCGGGGGAAAAAGAAAAAATGTCATAGGACAAAAAGAAAGAAAAAGCCAACCCTGTCACACCAGATGAAAAAAATCAAGAAATATCCAGTCAGTTGGTCAAAAGAAAAATAAAACCCACCGTAAACGCTGCAATGCTACAATTACAAAAGTGCTCAACACGAGTGGAGCCAATTACAATTGGCTACAATTACAATTGTATTATATATATATATATATATATATATATATATATATATATAAATGAATAGATAAACAGGATTTGCCATTAAATAACCATAAAAAGTAGACATGCCATGAAACCAAATAATCTAACCCAATCTTCAATATTAAATTACAGAAACTAGTTAAGCTAATTTACTACACGCTGTACCCTCGTAAAAACTCCTAAACTGAACAAAAACGGAACTAACACACTTCGATCACAAAACAAAACAAAAAGTGATGACAATACAAGTTATTTGTTTGTAGCCAGGAAAACAACTGCCATTTGACCGTACATGCCACCGGTCTATATATTATCCTTACTGTGAGGCTACTGGTCGTAAATCAAATTTTGTCCGTCTGTTTCAGGCAAAGGAAAGCTTCACATCTGGTTAGTTCAACAAACTTTAACGCAAGGCCACATTTAGGAACGTATGATTCCTCCTTTGTGATACCATTGGTAGGACTAAGAATAGGCTGTCTCAATCCCCTGCGTGAGGGTATGACCCCCACACCACCGACAGAGGAATATCCTAGGTATGAGAGTAAATTGCCTCTGATGGTGAAGTTTCTGTTGTAGAGACCGGGGAATGTGGAGTACCCCTTTATCGCCATTACTCCCAGGTTCACTTTGTCCCGTAGTGGTAGTACCTGTTAATGTTTCATACCCCTTCAGAATATATATTAATTATCAGAATATATATATATATATATATATATATTAATTATCAGAATATATGTTAATTCTCAGAGTATATGCCACGTAATAGTCGGCTTCTTATTTCTTGATCTTGATTTCTCAGTTAGCATCCATTCTCAACTTGATCTTTCGTCATGGAATTCAGGTTGAATCTTCTTGTCTCCGTCATTTTGTTGTCTCGTTCGTTTTGTAGTGTCTTCTGTTGTTTTAATTTCTTCTCCGCTTAGATGATGAATATCAACACGAACACTTTTTTGATGCACACATTATTCATTACTTCGAGGACATTTTCCTTTCATTACCTCTAGTGAATTAGCTATCAGAGATGAAACATTCAACAAGTCGAGCTTTTCTCATGAACTGATTAACTAATTCCTAATTTCTATAACCGTTTCGGTCACCTGACTGAAATCATCAAATCAAAGCGACGGTCTCAGACTTACCTTGAGTTCAAAAGCTTTCAATCATACTGATTAACCCGCTGTGTTTTGTCACGCGTTTAACGGCACCGGACTTAATTCAAAAGCTTCGCTACATGTTAATAACAGATATCACCAATTATGTAATATTAGATCCCCATCTATGGGTTGAATAGATCTTTGAAAATTATTAGCATTGGATAAGAATACTTGAAACTATATTACTGAGAACATGTGGGGATTAAAAAGAAATAAATAAAAATAAAATAAATAAATTCAAAAGTACGAGGATCATTAAATAAGTTTCCAGACTTATTTCGTATGGGCACTTTTATTGATAGTACACACATGAAACTCTAGTCCACTTCGAAGTAATCTCCTCCGGCTGCAGTGCACTTGTTGCACCGTTCCAACAACTTCTGGAAGGCCCTATCGAAGTCCTCTTGTGTAAACGTGTAAATGACTTCATCACAGCCTCTTTCATCTCCCCAATTGTCTCATAACGACAGCCTCTGAGCTTAGGGAATAACCAAAAGTCACAGGGAGCAAGGTCTGGACTATAGGGACGGTGAGGAAATGTCTTGATGCCCATCTTGGTCAAATAGTCTGTGACATGGATGGAGTTGTGGACTGGTGCATTGTCCTGGTGGAAATGGTACTGACCCGATTTGAAGAGTGCTGGCCTCTTCCGACGGAATCTCTTCCTGAACTCTCTTAAAACCTCAACATAGTAACCCTAACCCTAACCCTTTGGCCAATCAACTCTGGTGTATTGTCTTCCTTACTCCCCACTCACCTCTCATCATCCCTCACAGACTTCCTGCCTTCCTTGAATCTCTTATGCCTCTCAAAATCGACGCTCGATTCATGCAAGATGGCCGAAAAGCAGTCTGAAGCATTCCATACGTTTCTGTGGCATTTTTTCCAAGTTTAAAACATAATTTTATCGCATATCATTCTTTTAAAGTGTCCTCGCATCCAGATTGCATTTTTGAAATTCACCAGCTGTGACAATCAGGCTTTAGTAGGGTGTATTCCAATTGCTGCTGTAGCTGTTCATTTGAACCTGAAATTATAAAAATTGATCAGCCATCTCATAACATGTACAGCAATAAGATACTGAATTTTCAAGAGTCTACAACAATTTTAAATGCCTGTACAAAAAAGTCTGGAAACTTATTGAACGGTTTTCCAGGAGGCCTCTGATAGGAAGCGAAATCGGCCTCCTGGCGTCGAAAGATTACCTCAGTAAGCAGTTATTACTTCCCTTGAACAGACTTTTTCCCCTTGGATGCTAGCAAGGTAGCACACGTGCTCCCCAAGTCCCGGGCTTAGCAACAGGTTGTATCGCCAGCTAGTGGCCGCCTCTGCTAAACATACCTCACTAAACACCCCACTCCTGGACACACAGCGGACTTCAAACTTATAACATTATCTGGGAAATGTGACTACTTCTACTGGTTCAGGAAAACATTCCACTCAACAGAATTGTCGTAAGCCCTGAAATAAAGTTCGAGTTTAAACGTATCCTTCCCTTTTGCCTTCCGTCTCTAATTCTCTTGCAGCTTACCAAAAACAAAAGAAGACAACAAGTAAATTGTGTTAGAAGAAAAAGGGAGTCAATAAGAAACTCAAAATCATCCCAACCAAAACCAACGATCTACTGACGACCACTACTTACACCATGAATTACAAACTTTCTTCTAATTCCAATTAACAAACGATTATTATCAAATAGAAATAAAACTGTTATCATTATTACTATTATTGTCATTATTATTAGTTGTAGTTACTTAAAACTATATAATTACTTATAAATTATTTGTTTTTGATAAGAATACTTGAAATCATATAATTCTGTATAAAACATTTTACTAGATAGCAATAATTAATAACTGTGTGCTATAAACTCTTAAGAAACAACGATACAAAAATGTAAATATAAATGAATGTGATTCTCTAACCTCAAGCCATAAAATAACTCTAGACAGGTTGACATGCCGTTAAATTCAATCAATCCATCAAAATGTGATATTAGATTGCGAATTATTCCTCAACGTTCTTTGTTAGTGTTATATGACTTAAGTTAGAAATTAAAAAAAAAAAAGGCAATATAATGTTATTCCTTATTTTTCTTCGAACCCCTGCCACAGCGAAACGGTATGACATCTATTGCACTAAGACACAAGTAGTAATGAAAAGCAACTGAAATTAAAATGAAAAAATTTCGAAGACTAACTGAAAAAATATATCAAAGAGAATAATTTTGCATAAATCGAGGTAAAAAAAATTTTTAAACGTAGAATTAATTTCAGCAATAATAATAACCGATATCATTATTTGTTATCTATTATGTTTATTATTGATAATAAAAAAATAAGGAAAATCATTTATTGTATTTAAATATTCCGTCTGAAATCAAAAAAGAGTATTTATTCATTTGTTTATTTCAATAAATTAATCGAATAATATTCAAAAAAGAAAATAGTTCAAGGGAAATAACTCAAAATACGTAGAAATTGAGTTATTTTTCTTGAATTCATAGTGAATCTTTTCACAATGAAAATTTTGTTATTAATATATTTTAAACTAATTTTTTGAAAAATTCTAATTAAACTTCTAAAAATAATTTAGAGTATTATCAAGTTGACATTTTAAGTACCTGGCGTTTGATTTTAGAAAATAAAAAATACATTATGGTATGAACTGAGCGCGAATGAAATATAAAAAATAAGAATGTACATTTTCTCCCGATGCATGAGAGAGAGAGAGAGACGTACATACATTAATCAATCCATCCGTAAGGGCTGTGTGCGATACAAGGTCAATTTTTTATGAGGATTTTAACAGGTTTGAATTCAGTTTTCCTTTTCCTAGACAAATTGCCATACTAAGGTTAAAAAGCTCTGTCTACCCGATTATTTATCTATAGCGTACGGGAGAATAATAGGATTAGTTCTTTTCCCAGGAGTATTAACACTATGTGAAATACAAACTGCATCATTCAGGATTTGAACTTGGATCACCGAATCCATTTCCTACGTAGATAACTATTACACCACAAAGGCCTCCGTAAATCTGAGAACATATACATACCGAATCTGTGTACATGTACATGCCAAATGAAATGGGCTATAATTCAAGTCAAGTTTCGAGATGATATATGAATTGTACTCTGAATGGAATCCCTGGTTATAACTGAGTTGGGGCTATAGCAAAAAACGAATTCCCTTATTAATGATCTATCTAATTTCATCTAGGAATTGGTCCAAAATCGTATTATTTTCTTCTTGTGCCCCAGGTAAAACGCCTTACGAAGCTCTTGGGTAATGGCAATCCCCAGAATATAGTCATATTGGTTTGGTTTGGTTTCTTTGTTTAATGGCATATCAACTCTTTTTAGGTTATTTAATGCCAAAGCCATTCTCCTAGAAGAACAGTAGTGGTACTATTTAACCCATAGCTGGGAGGATAAGGGGGTTCATACCTTTGAAGTCATATTGGGATAATGGCAAAAATAAGTATTTCCTTATTGTTGTTTTAGTTAATTTTCTTCTTGGTCAGGCCGAGAACTATTTGCTCGCTTGTATATATACTATGTTGTATTGTTCAATGCAATCTGTAATTATAAAACTGATTGTTTCGTGTCTTCTGATTTACTTCAGTGTGTGTGTGTGTGTGTGTGTGTGTGTGTGTGTGTGTGTGTGTGTGTGTGTGTGTGTGTGTCCTGAAAAGTAATAAGAGTACTTGCAGAGGACAAGAGTTTTCTGAATGGATGTAAAATTTGACTGAGTCAACGTTCAGCAATATTTGTAAATATTTTTAAAAATACGGGTTATTCCCCCCTAATGAATGGACGATGCCATTTCTGAGAAGAATGAGTATGGCCCAAATCAGGCGGGAATTACGAAAGGGAAAGAAAGGCCAAGACCAGGCTACCAGTATTGTGAGGGGCTGACGTTACCGAGAGGCCAGTGTAGAGAGGTCAGTTAACCGTTGCAGCGAGCAGACGTATGGTTGGCTTATCCAGGCAAGCAGAAAGAAACCCCTGGTCGGAAAACCAATCAGCACTAGACGGACTCTCTCCTCTGCTGGGAGGAAGCGCACGTATTCACCAAATCTCGGAGTTAGGAGCAGGTTGAGTCTCCCGTTAGCAGCGGCCTCTACTGAAAAACACCTACTGGAAGAAAACAACCGACAGCAGCCTTTTAAACCCACAACCTTAAAAAGAACCAGAAACGTATACAAAAAGACAAATAGGATATTCAGACCAACTCACAGAGAAGTGTTCATTTGCAATTTTAAATTTGTTCCCGCATTGACTATTGACCGCTAAAGGAATATATTTTAGCAACCCTTTCGCACTTCATATATGAACGTGTTTGAAGATCTGCTTGTGTTGTCTATTCTTTCTTCCGACCCATAAGAGGAAGTCGTTAAAATTCTCATATATAGTCAATAAACCCGTAATTCTAAAACAAAGAAAATAAATCACAAGAGTCTCTTTTTGAAGGCCAATGATTTATCTATTTTTTCTTTTTCTTTTTTCTTTTCCTTTTTTTTTCTAATTTAAATAAAAAGTATTTTGTTATTATTATAAAACAATTATTCATGCGTTAACCAAGAAAAATTATTATTTCATGGACTTGTATGAGAGTCGGCAGAAAAGTTCATAGACTAACCAAGATACTCTCATGGAATGTGATCAAATGATATTTATTTTTCAACATAGCTTTTCTTGCGAACTACATACTTCTTCCGTCTAAAAGGTGAAAAAAATTTTAGTTAAAGAGTTCGAACTCCACTCGTGTTATTACGTTGTAAGAATTAAAAGAGAAATAAAAAATAGATTTTAAAAAAGTAGCAGTTTCTCGGGAGGCCTCTGACAGAAGCGAAATCGGTGCATGCCTGGGAAGAGAAGCTCCCTGGTGCCAAAGTAGGAAGAGCACACATGGTGACTGGGTCCCTGTGCCTGGCAGCCAGCCGCGCCTTCTACTAAAAATACTCACCGAACACGTGACGAACTTCAAACTTATTACTTACCGAAATGATTCTGTAATGTATTTCAACGATTTGTCTGGGAGACGCGACTATTTCTACTGGTTCAGGAAAACATTTTACACCACTGAATAATCGTAAAACCTAGAAATAAAGTTTAAGTTTAAAGGTTTCCATGTCTCTTTCCTTCCGTCCTTAATTCTCTCTGCAGCTTCCACAGACAAAAAGAAGACATGTGAATGGGCTAAGAAGAAAAAGGAGCCAGATTTTAAAAAACTCAGAATTTCCCGATAATACCAACAACAATTAATCAACCACCTCTACCACGAACAATAAAAACCTTCTTATTCCCTGTAACGTTCGTTTTCGGACCAATGCACTTGGGAAAGGTATGAACCCCTTATCTTCCCAGATATAGGTTACATAGTACTACAACTGTCCTTCTACAATGATGGTTTTGGCATTAAATAAACCACGAAGGTTGATATGCCATTAGACAAAAATCTGAAACTGATGAGGTAAAAAACATTATTTTCAGCAAATATGACGTCAACCAATGAATTTTTCAGACACACTCGTATTCAACTGTCAGTTACGTTGTATTTTTACTTTGAAATAAATATATAAATGCAGTTGGCTCCACAAAATTAAAAAAAAAAAAAAAAACAGTGTAAAAGTCCATTTAAGAATTATAACTAATTCCATCTGTTTTTTGTTGTTGTTTTTTTCTCTTTTTAATTAGAAATTTGATTTTACAGGGTGACTCCACCCCCCCCCCCAAAAAAAAAAAACAGAACCCATATATTTTTTACTGAAATTCATAAATTTAATTCTAGCCTTTTCTTTTTTTCATGATATGAAGTAGATTCTGTGCATGAAAAATTCACCAACAGTCCAGAAGCTCGAGTGTACAAAATTAGAATTATTTTGCTTTATTTTTGTAGAAGTTATAAAAAAGTTTATGGGGGTTTTTTTTGGGGGGGGGGACCCTGTACTAACAGAAATATAAATAAATAAAGAATATTAGGGTTTCTTATTTATTTAATTTTGACCCAGTCGGCTGGGACAGTAGAATACAAACGATAGCATTTCTGCAGAGACTCCCTCAATGAGTATCCTGGATATGACACGAAACAATCTGATCACGCGGCTCCACTAATACTAGAACTCTGAGGAATGCAGAGTACCCATTCATTGTCATCACTCCCAGGTCCACTCTGGGACGAAGTGGTAGCACCTGATATGAGTCAAATAGAACTAAACTGCGTACTTATGCTAAAGTGAATTGAGTGAAATAGAACTGTTTGGACATTTAACTGTGTGCAAACAAAAACTGTACTTATGTTAGACTGAATACTTTGAAATAGAACTGTTTATATGTATAAAAACCTACAGGCGACATTACTATTTGTCGACTTTACCAAGGCATTCGATTCCATACACAGAGGGAAGATGGAACAAATCCTATTAGCATACGGCCTACAAAAAGAAACCGTAGCAGCAATAACAATTCTCTACAGAAACACCAAAGTGAAAGTACGTTCACCGGATGGAGACACAGAATACTTCGACATTGTAACAGGAGTACTACAAGGGGACACGCTAGCCCCATACCTCTTTATCATCTGTCTAGACTACGTGCTTAAAACTTCGATCGACAAAATCAGAGAAAACAGCTTCGAGCTGACAAAGAAAAGAAGCAGAAGGTACCCCGCAAAAACAATTACCGACGCCGACTCCGCCGATGACATAGCGTTACTGGCGAATACACCTAACCAAGCCGAAACACTACTGCATAGTTTGGAACGAGCCCCAGCAGGCATTGGCCACCATGTCAATGCACACAAAACTGAATATATGTGTTACAACCAAACAGGCTACACTAGACGGAACCTCTCTGAAACTGGTAGACAAATTCACCTACCTAGGAAGCAGCGTCTCATCAACCGAAAAAGACATCGACATACGACTAACGAAAGCATGGACAGCTATCGATAGGTCCTCGATCATATGGAAATCAGACCGATAAAATGAAACGCAATTTCTTCCAGGCAGCGGTCGTATCGATACTGCTATATGGATGCACTACTTGGACGTTAACTAAACAGCTGAAGAAGAAGCTAGATGGCAATTACACAAGAATATTGCTAGCAATATTGAACAAGTCCTGGCGGCAACACCCCACAAGGCACCAACTATACGGCCACCAGCCTCCCATCACGAAAACTATACAAGTTAGACGAACCAGACACGCAGGACACCGCTGGAGAAGCAAGAACGAACTCATCAGTGATGTACTCCTATGGACCCCCGCATATGGCCAAGCAAAAGCAGGACGACCAGCTCGAACATACATACAGCAGTTGTGTGAGGATGCGGAATGTAGCCCTGAAGACCTGCCAGAAGCGATGAATGATAGGGAGAAGTGACGAGAGAGGGTCAGGGATATCCGTGCTAGTGACTCGACATGATGATGATATGTATAAAAATGGATCTGGTATTAGATAACCTACAATGGTTGATATGCCATTAAATCAAACAAACCCAATTATTTAATTCATTTATTTAATTTTTTTATCTTTTTTTTTTCGATCAGTTTTTTCGGTTTACAATATTTGGTACTTAGTACGATGAGGACTCTATAAGAATCCGATTTTTTAAAATACTTTTATGCTATAACCAATGAAAATTAGAACATCGTCGCGAGATTTATGCTAACGAAATAGCGTTAAAATGTTCTAACTTAGAGAATAAACAATAATAAATAAATTCTGTTTACGTGGATACATCTGTCGTAATTTCTCAGGGAAGGTAAATGTTAAATATTAATCATAGGTAATACCCATATTTACCCATTTGTAATTAGTTATAAAATAAATTTTATAAACAGAATTTGACTTGAAATCGAGCCTAATTGTAACATAATGACCTCCGACCTAGCCGTCGATCAAGGAACAGGTGCATCCGGTCGAAGATATCAGGGTATAACCTTGACTATGGACGGGTTAAATTGGGTGCAGATGCGACGTTCACAGGAAGCAGGTAGAGTCAAACAATGATATAACCCGGTGCGACAGGAAGTTCAGTGAGTTTGGAGTCAGTTGTTGCAGTTCGAGGCAGTCAGAACCAGCTCTCAGCAGAGGGCAGGGCCCTCAGGGACCCCGGTTGAGCAGCCCAGCAGAACGAGAAAGAAGTGCTGCTAAAGACGGAGATACTGGGGGTCAATATGTTGCAGTCTCTGTTCAGTCTCTAACTCACCTCTCACACATAACCCTTTCGCAACCATTTCAAATAAAGAGTAAGAGGTATATTTTTCTAAAGAAGTGTGTTCGTTCGTCATTATCATGTTAACTATGTTTCCGCATGCATATGCATCACGGCTATACAACATAATGACCGCAAAAAAGTGGCCTTTAAACTAGTAAGTCTGTAAATCATTTGAATTACATTGGAATTGTTTTATTACTAAATAAATCACATTTGTTTCGCATCCGTTTCTATTTCATGTCTATATTTCTTACCCGTTTCTGTTTCGTGCCTATGTCTCTCCTCTGTTTCTATTTCGTGCCTGTTTCACATCCGTTTCTATTTCGTGCCTATGTTTCTCATCTGCTTGTATTTCCTGTCTATGTTTCGCATCCGTTTTTATTTCGTGCCTATGTTTCTCTCTGCTCCAATTTCCTGTCTATGTTTCACATCCGTTTCTATTTCGTGCCTACGTTTCTCATCTGTTCGTATTTCCTGCCTATGTCTCTCATCTGTTTCTATTTCCTGTCTATGTTTCTCGTCTGTTACTATTTCCGGCCTATGTCTCTCATTTGTTTCTATTTCTTGTCTATGTTTCGCATCCGTTTTTATTTCCTACCTATGTCTCTCATCTGTTTGTATTTCGTGCCTATGTCTCTCATCTGTTTGTATTTCGTGCCTATGTCTCTCATCTGTTTGTATTTCGTGCCTATGTCTCTCATCTGTTTGTATTTCGTGCCTATGTTTCGCATCCGTTTCTATTTTGTGCCGATGTCTCTCATTCGTTTCAATTTCCTGCCTATGTCTCTCATCCGTTTCTATTTCGTGCCTATGTTTCTCATCCGTTTCTATTTCGTGCCTATGTATGGGTAAATTTCGAATCATTGACGGACACATGCAAAACAAAACCAGAAGGAAATTAAGTCAATAATGATGAAAAAATTTTAAAAAGTAAAAAAAAAAATTGAAAAATGTACAAAAAAGGAAAAGACAAAGAGGATTATGTTTTCTAAATTCAACTCATTTATACAATTATCTCAAATAGAAAAAATGTCGTTCCAATTTAAGAAGGTCTATTATATGAGCTGCATCTTTAGTATACCAAAGGACTAAAAAAAAAAATTTTAATGTTTATTCCTAAATGGAATATTTTTAAGGAAAAAAATAATAAAGACGCAGCAGTAGAAAAGAGAAAAAAAGATGTTTGTTTATTTGTTTGGGTTTATGGCATATCAACCTTTCTTGGTTATTTAATGCCAAATCCATTTTTATACAAATAAACGCTTCTATTTCAAACAATTCAGTCTAGCAAAAGTACGCAGTTTAATTGTCAAAAACATTTCTATTTCAAGCTATTCGGTTTAGTTAAACAGTTCTAATTTAAACAATTCAGTTTAGTATAAGTATAGTTTTTGTTTACACACAGTTAAATGTCAAAACATTTCTATTTCAAACAATTCAGTTTAGCACATAAAAGCAGTTCCATTTCAAACAACTCAGTTTGGCATAAGTACGCCGTTTAAATGTCAAAACATTTCTATTTAAAGCAATTCACTTTAGTATAAGTACACAGTTTAGTTCTATTTGACCCATAGTTAGGACTCTATCAGTTGTTACCGCTCCGGGCCAGAGTGAACCTGGGAACGATGTCAATTAAGGCGTACTCTGAATTCCTCAAAGTTACAGCATTACTGGAACCTCACCATCAGATTGTTTAGTGTCATAACCAGGACACTCGTTGGGGGTATCTTACCCATCTACAGAGGAGCAGTCGGTGTATTCTACAGTCCCAGTCGACTGGGCAAGAGAAGAAAAGAGTAAAACAGCAGGGAAGTAAAAAGTTTTAAAGAAAGAAATAGAAGATAGCGAGAAGCAAAAGAAACAAACAAACAAAGAAACAAAGAAAACAAGAAGCAAAAAAAAAGAAAGAAAAAGAACGAAAGAAAAATGAAAAATAACGAGAAGCAAAAGAAAGAAAGAAAGAAAGAAAGAAAGAAAGAAAGCTAACGAAAAGCAAGAAAAAGAAAGGAGGGAAAAATACAAAGCAATCATTGGCGAAGTTAGAAAAGGCGGAAGCCTTTTTAAAAGCTATCATTATACAAGAGCATTAATCCATATATACTAAGTGTTTATTCCAGAGTTCTCTCCCATGTGTCAATTTATTTTAACTCAAATCCCAAATGTATTGAAAATATTTCGAGGTATAAATAATTTTGAATGATTAACTGTTTTTCTTTTGTGTCGCAAGTAATTCTTTCAAGTTGCATCAAACATGTAAATACCACTTTTACTATCAGTAAAATTTAGTAATCTTTAATCTGGATATGAATAGTCTAATATTTATTCGATGTATGCTTAACATTTATCTAAGGGCGATATTGTATATTAATACTGTATCGCCGATTAATCAATATACCTCAAACAATTTTGTATAAAATGTTAATTTTCTTCTAAATCATAGACACTAGAATTTTATTATTTCCAGTGAAAGATTATTCTACGAAAATATGTATTATCAAGTGCCATTTATTACCAAACTCTACTGTACTGAAACTCGGCTACAAAACTACAATAATAATTAGAGAGTGTTACTATATAGATATTTAATCCAAATTTTATTTTACTGTAACGCTGACAGACGGACACACACGCGCACGCGCATATACACACAGAGAGAGTGGAGGCGCTCATGGTGTAATGTGTATCATCCAAGGAAATGGACACGGCAACACGTGTTCAAATCCTGGACGAGACTGTTTGCATTTCACATAGCCCTTGGGGAAAGGTATGTATGCAACTATCCTCTCTTCAGCTATGGGTAAGATAGTAGGGAAGACTGGGCTCTTTAGCCTTGGTATGGTCTAGGAGAAGGAAAACTCCGAATTCAAACCTGTTAAATTCCACATAGAAAATTGTCCTTGGTTCACATCGTGCTCGTGCAGAGGGGTTGGAAAAACACACATACACACACACATCGTCACGCACGCTTGACTAATATAGAGATACAAACTGACTAACTATCAAGTCACACTGAAAATACTAGTTCTCGCTAAATTAGCGTCGTTAATGAGCAGTGAGCCGGGTCAGTATTTAGATGAGTGACTGCTTAGTTTACTTTTTTTTTTTTTTTGGTTTAATGGCATATCACCCTTTCCTGGATTATGTCATCCTTGTAGAAGAACAATAGTGGTACTTTTTAACCCATAACTAAGAGAAGATACTTCCCCGGCTTTTGCTGGGCCGTCTGGCATTCGTGTCGGATGGGGTATCGAAATCAATGGCAGATTCGAGGCCGAAAGGCTCCCAGCTTCGGCTGGGCCACCTTCGGGTGGACGAGCTGCAACCTGTTTCCCCTATGTATAGCACTAAACCTCGCGGTCTAGTTCAAGCTATAACCCGGCATACGTACCCGGATCCAGATTTGGATTCGTGAAACTGCTTGCCTCATTAGACCCACATTGCACTTAGTGGGTCGATGAGTAGCACAGACCAGCAGGGTTCGAGTCTCGGCTCGTGCCCGACCTTCTAAATCCCCACTATAATCATTGACCTTGCGTCAGGTCCTGTCTGGTGGGAGGCAGCGACAGATATTCATAATTAAGAGAAGAAAAGGTTTCATGCCTTTCCCAAAGAAATTTGCCCGAAAGTGAACGTAATAACGTGACTGGAGCTCGAACTCTCTTACTACGATGTCACAGTCCAGCACGTTAAACCACTTCGTCACAGGTGACCTCTTCGTAAGAGTAGATACCATAAGTAATCTGATATCTGTGTACTAAACTAAACAAAGTTTATTAAGTAAGAAGTAGAAACGTCATCCCGAAAACTCGAAAATGTATATTATCAAGTCCTGCATTTTCTAATGGGGTATTTGATAATCTAATGTTAGATAATGTACACAGATGAGTTAAAATATTAAGAGCAACATGTGTCAAGAATGACAGGTGCTGTCTGGTAACAAACGTAGATAAGAGGGTCAGAGGTGTATAAGTCAGATAAGCTGACATCAAGTCCCTCATTTTGATATTGGAAGATCCAGTTTATGAACGAAAAGAAAGATTTGATAAACTTTAATAGAGATCAAATAGTTACAAAATTGTTACTTGCTCTGGGTATTTCTGAACTGGGATGGACTGTAGCGTTATTAAGTTCAGTTGCAGTGAGTTCCTATCAGCAATGATGAAATTAGAGGAAAATAACAAGCTGTCGATAAGATACAGGGCGGCCTAGATTTATCGATGCATGAAGTGAACAGAGGATTTCCCACCAAATAACAGCTAACAGAAATATTACGGTGGTACAATTTTCAAATAGATTGATTGATTTTCAACAGCATGACAGGGTTATTTTATACCTATATGTTAGGGAATCGCGTTCTTTGTGCATTTATATCTACATTTTTTTGCAGATGTTTCTTCAGAGTGTTTTTTTTTGCACACGGTCCTATAGAATACGAATAATCTTAAAACATTTCTATTTGATCAACAATTGAGACACGAATACGTATTACCACTTTGGGTCAGAGAAGGCCGGGGAGTTATGGCAATATATGGGTACTTCACAGATCTTCAGAAATGTAGTCTCACCATCAGATGAAGTTGAGTGTCACACCTAAGACACCCTTTTTAGGGGGAGAGGAGTCCTAACCCACTGTAGGGAATAGGGTCATAGTATTTTAAGGCCTGCAGACAAAACGATTTTTCAGACCATTTTAATCAAGGTGAAGGAAGGAATGTATCACAACACACAGTACATCGACACTTATTGCTAATGGCATAATACTTTTAATCGAAGAAAATTAACTAAGTAAGCCAGGTTCAAATTCTGACTGAAGTGGTTTAAATTCCTTTTGCATTACTCCATCTTTTCTCCACCTCTCCGATCACAGGTGATATATGAGATCAGAAGGAGTTATGTAACCTCGGCGGGCAACTAGTCTAGGAGAAGGATAACTCTAGACCTCAGGACCAGAAGTAGGAATCCCTGAAACAATTCGATGTTATCTTCAGCTCTGTTTTACCTTTGGCAATTCCTGCGATGACAATGGTACCAAGGTGTATCTGCCTTCGCCCTTCCTTTCCCTCGGACAACAAAGGTTATGTAGATAGTACACTGGCTACATGAGAAACCTCAGTTTTTCCCCACAACCTTAGTCAGACCAATACACAGATCCAGGTCTTCGATCAGGATTAGACGAGGCGAATTGCATCTGCTGTAGATGACTAAGACCTGCAACCCCTAAATTTGGTATCCTAAGCATGACACTAAACTGCAATTGATGGTTGTGTAGATAGTACACTGGTTGCATGAGAAACTGCAGTTTTCCCCACAACCTTACTCAGACCAATACACAGATCCAGGTCTTCGATCAGGATTAGACGAGTCGAATTGCATCTGCTGTAGATGACTAAGACCTGCAACCCCTAAATTTGGTATCCTAAGCATGACACTAAACTGCAATTGATGGTTGTGTAGATAGTACACTGGTTGCATGAGAAACTGCAGTTTTCCCCACAACCTTACTCAGACCAATACACAGATTCAGGTCTTCAGCCAATCGATCAGGATTAGACGAGGCGAATTGCATCTGCTGTAGATGACTAAGACCTGCAACCCCTAAATTTGGTATCCTAAGCATGACACTAAACTGCAATTGATGGTTGTGTAGATAGTACACTGGTTGCATGAGAAACTGCAGTTTTCCCCACAACCTTACTCAGACCAATACACAGATTCAGGTCTTCAGCCAATCGATCAGGATTAGACGAAACGAATTGCATTTGCTGTAGATGACTAAGACCTGCAACCCCTAAATTTGGTAACCTAAGCATGACACTAAACTGTATTTGATGGTGAGGCCCCAGTTCCAGAGCTCTAGGAAGAATGCTGTTACCTCTTCATTGTTCCTAGGTTCACTCTGACCCGAAGTGGTAGTACCTTTTTATGGTCCTATCAATGAATCAAATATATATGCTTGAAAATTATTTGTATTAGATAGGAATACTTCATACCATATAACTATGTAAATTATTTGTATTAAGAGTAATAACCTAAAGCGATAATTGTTTACTAAGGATTATTATCAGTATTTACTTGAAACTATATAATTGCTTGCAAATTACAAGCGTTGCTCATTGGCCTAGTGAGTAGAGTATTCGCCAATGGTCAGGGAGAACTGAGTTCAATCCCTGGTCGCGTCATACCAAAGACTTTTAAAATGTTACTTGATACCTCCTTGCTTAACACCTCAGCAATATAAGGTAAGTATCAAGGATAAAATGGAGAAATCTAGGGAAAGGAGTTGCACCCTCCCCTATATCTCGGTGTTGTAGCTACGGAAAAGGGAGCCTACTGGTCGCCTTCGACTATGATCGCCAACACAACTAGAGTTAGATAGGAATATAGGAAAACAACGGTGTGCAAGCAAAAACATATGACTGTGTACAATTCTTATTAAATAGGAATAGTTTCTTAAAATTCTCTAATTGTCAATAGGTTATTCGTATTGATACAATATAGAATTGTGTTTTAAATTGGGTTCGGTTTCTTTGTTTTACGGCATATCAACCTTCGTGGGTTATTTAATGCCAAAGCTATTATTTTGGAAGAAGAGCAGTGATGCTATTTAACCCATCCATAACTGGGAAGATAAGGAGGTTCATACCTTTCCCAAACGTATTTATCAGAAATTAAACGCAATAGCGCGACTGGAATTCGAACTCGCTTACAACGATTCCGCAGTCCAGTGTTTTAACAACAAGGACACACCCTGTTTTAAATTATTAGTACTAGATAGGAATACTTGATATCTTATAATTGCGCAAAACCTCTAAAGAAACTACGCAAAAATGTAAATATAAACGTACTATGTAGAGAATTCACTAACATCTTAGAATAAAATAACCCAGGATAGGTTGACATGCCATTAATCAATCACTGAATCAAAACGATTGCCTTCCGTAGAGTAATTGTTTTCGTCAGACTTTAATCATCATAAGAATAATATAAAAAGACGATAAATTTCCAACTGTTTTATATATATATATATATATATATATATATATATATATATATATATATATATATATATATATATATATATATATATATATATATATATATATATATATATATATATATATATATATATATATATATATATATATATATATATATATATAAAACAGTTGGAAATTTATCGTCTTTAACCGGACATTGGCCTAGGGGTTAGAGTGTTCGCCAATGGCCCGGGAGACCTGGGTTCAATCCCAGGTCGAGTCATACCAAAGACTCAAAAAATGGTACTTGATGCTTCCTTGCTTAGCACGCAGCATTATAAGGTACGGATCAAGGGTAAAGTAGAGCAATCCAGGATTGGTGTAGTAGCTATCGAAAAGGGAGCCTTCGGGTTACCCTCGACTATGGTCGCCAACTTTACTATATATATATATATATATATATATATATATATAAGGTAAACAAAAAGAATGACACAAATAGAAAAGGGGGTGCCCGCGTAGTGTAATGGTTAAAGCGCTAGATTGCTAAATCATAGTAAGCGAGTTCGAACTCGAGTCTCGCTACTACGTTCACTTTTGAACAAATACCCTTGGGAAAGGTAGAAACCTCCTTATCCTCCGAGCTATGGGTTAAATAGCATTGCTGCTGTTCTTCTAAAAGGCTGACTTTGGCATTAAATAACCCATGAAGGTTAATATGCCATTAAACAAAGAAACCAAACAAATAGGAATGTTATTTTTAAAGAGTTTATTTTTTTAATGGTTTTCAACTTGTTTCGACCTTAGAAAAAGTTTTGATATTAGGTTATTGTCATGAGAAAAAGGTTTGTCGAAAAAAGAAGTTTTTGTTTGTTTTTTAAATGAAAAAAATAGTTTTCGAAAGAATTTTTCAAAGGAGTTGATATGCTCCATGAAAAGTGATTTAATATGTACTGTTGGTGGAGAATAATCGATAATTCTGAAAATTTTTTCTTTGATCTAAGTGTCTTTGATTGGTCTCAAACATCTCTCTCTCTCTCTCTCTCTCTCTCTCTCTCTCTCTCTCTCTCTTGTGAGAGTAAATATTTTAATGTATTTTGATTAAATTTGAAGGGGGCTTATTTCAAATTATCCATGACTTAACCAGTTTGTTTGTAAAGTTTTTCTCCGAGTTATTTTCAAGGGATTTTTTTCCAAATCAGTAGCGACTTATTATCGAGTTTATTTATTTACATAGGTGTTTATGCTTGTCAGTTTCTTTCCAGGTCAGGTGATTAAGTTTTTTTATTGAATCCAATTAATTTGCACAAATCTATTTGATCTATAGATGGAAACCTAACCGGTACTTTCTCACTGGATCATAATGGACCTGTGTGTAATTGCAATGAAGGATGACGCTACAGTCCCCAGAGCTCCAGAACTAGATCTTTACCACCAGATGTAGTAAAGTGTCATACAAAAAAAGCACCTCTAGCCCAGTCGGCTGGGGCTGCAGAATAAACCGACTGCTTCTCTGAAAAGGGGCAAGACTCCCCCAACGAGTGTCCTGTATATGACATTAAACAATCTGATCCCGAGACTCCAGTAATGCTGGAGCTTTGGGGAATGCAGAGTACTCCTTCACTACCATCACTCCCAGGTCTACTCTGACTCGGAGTGGTAGCACCTGATAGAGTACTATCTGTGGGTCAAATAGAACTAAACGGTGTACTTATGCTAAACTGAATTATTTGAAATAGAACTGTTTTGTCATTTAAACTGCGTACTTATACTAAACTTAACTGTTTTTATATTTAATTGTGTGTAAATAAATGATTGATGTTTAATTGAATTGTTCGTGATACATAATAATACTTGGAACCAATTAAAGTTGTTGACTAAACTGAACAGTTTGAAATAGAACTGTTTTGACCTTTAAACTGAGTCCTTATGCTAAACTGAATTGTTGGAAATAGAACTGTTCATATGTATAAAAATTGATTTGGCTTTAAATAACCTACAATGGTTGATATGCCATAAAACCAAACCAAACTAAAACAAAACAAATCACCTCGTTTTGGAGGAGCCTTACTCTTCTGCTGGGCATAAAGTCGACTAGACAGTCAGTCACTTTGATTAAAAAAATTTCTCATTTTAAAATGTCATTACAATGTCCAATAGTCCAAAATACGAATTTGATGCGATGAATTTTAAAGTGATTCTTATCATATCACTTTACAATGGAGTAACTTTTGGTCCGACTATTAACACAGATTTATTAGATAAATTGCACTTATGTTAAGAGTGCAGAGTGAATTAAGTATCTTATTACCATCAACATTATAAAAAATTTGTTGATCTTTGAAAGATCGTTAGGATTAAATTTCCCTTTCTGATTTACAACTCGCCAATCCCAGTCACCGCTGCATCACAATTTTGTGGTCTTAAACTAAAATGATTGTGTATGCCTTTAAAAAGAAAAAAAATCATGTTCGCAGCTGATAATGTTATTCTAGTTGGGTTTGATTTCTTTTGTTTAATGGCATATCAACCTTCATGGGTTATTTAATGCCAAAGCAATCGGTGTAGAAGAATAGTAATGGAACTATTTAACCTATAGCTGGATGGAGGAGAGGGTTTATAACTTTCCTAAGAGTATTAGTCCGAAAGTTAAAGCAATCACACGAGTGGATTTCGAACTCGCTTTCTACGATTTCGCAGTTCAGCACTTTAACCACTACGCCACGAGGAAATAAATAGATAAAATAAAAATGATAATTTTCTCAATTGCTTAACTTAAGAAAAACCTATTTTCATTCAGAAAAAGTTCTTCTTTAAATAAAGAACGAAATATCATTGCTTAATTCGTTGTCAGTGTTGGTTTATCCACTTTTCCACTTATTTTCATCATCTTGTCAGATTTACCAAAATCTACCATATCTCCATATCGTCGGTATGGATAAGCAAACTTTCAACAAAAAACTGTAATAATATATATATATATATGTATGTATGTATGTGTGTGTGTGTGTGTGTGTGTGTGTATGTGTGTTTGTTTACATATACAGTGGGATGAAATAAATATTCGCATATAAGAAAATTTTTATTTTTTATCTTTCAAACATAGCCTGAACAAAATTTTTATATGTTCAGGTTATGTTTGAAAGATAAAATAAATTAAAATTTTCATATGTGCGAATATTTATTTCACCCAACTGAATATGTTTGAAGCTCGCATTTCACAAAGTATTAATATCCTTCCCCAAGAGTATAGCACTACATGAAATGTAAGCTATGGAAAAATAGTAGAGCAGACTGGGTTCTTTAATCTTGGTATGGCAACCAAACAAGGAGAAAGAAAATTCTGAATTCAAACCTGTTAAACTCCGTTTAAAAAATCGACCTTGTGTCACATCCAGCCAGGATGTAGGGATTAGGTATATATATATATATATAGAATAGCGTAGACATAGAATCAATGGTGCTTGAAAACTATCAGTTTCACGCCTATGCGATCAACGGATCATTTATCGCATATACGAGAAACTGACAGTCACTAAGCGCCGTTGATTCCATGTCTACGCAACCATAACTTTGATATATATACTCTATCACTTATATTGAGGGTTCTTTATTTACAAATATAGCAAACTATATATATATATATATATATATACAATTATGGTTAAAATTTAACGCTAAAAGCGTTTTTAATCCATAAAATCATTACAGTGCACGAAAACGTAGAACAAAATCTCAATATTTTTCAATCATAAAATGATATAATAATAAAACAGAGTAGAATGTCTCAATTTAGAGTTTCACGTCGTCGATCCTCGGGTGAGCTAGTATTCTATACGTCTAACTCAATCCTGAAGATCAACAATGCGAGAGTTGTAAGTTTTTTCCTGTTTTATTGACTTGATATAAAATTGAAAAATATTGTGTGGGTCTCTCTTTCGCTCTCTCTCTCTCTCTATATATATATATATATATATAACGTGTGTACAAGCCTGAACCTCTCTCTCTCTCTCACTCTCTCCATTTGTGTGTGTGTGTGTTTTGCATGTGTATGTGTGTGTCTATAATCTAGTAACAATGTCACATCAAAGCAAGATTTTTAGTAGAGCAATAAATCTTAAAAGCTCCATGGAGCATGAAGCAATTTCCATCTGAATGATTGTGAAGGAGATCGGCAACCACGTTGGAGATTATTTTTTAATCAGTTAAAATCTCAGCATAACAAATAGAGGTATGAAATGCTAATTAGATTCCTTAACTCATTTATAAATAGAAGCATCAGTATCCTCATGGAAAGATGTAATAACGGGAGCCCCACGTGTTCACGACTCGTCTAGTGTCTACTGAATCTTTAATATTTACATCCAAGATTAGCCCTACATTTAAAAAATGATGACATGGTTTTCAGTTGCATCATGTTTATAAGGTATCAAAATTATGTTGCTCTAAATTTTCTACTTTACGTTCAACAGTACCAAAAATATGAAATAAATTTAAAGGTCAAAAGAGAGATAACGATAAAAGATGATGCAAGCTCTAATCAGAAAACCGTAAATTCACGGATACGTTGAACTTCTATAAGATATTCAATTCACGGGTATATTTGAATTTCTATAAGATATTCAGTTCACGGGTATGTTTGAACTTCTATAAGATATTCAATTCACAGGTATATTTGAACTTCTATAAGATATTCAATTCACAGGTATATTTGAACTTCTATAAGATATTCAGTTCACAGGTATGTTTGAACTTCTATAAGATATTCAAATCACAGGTATATTTGAACTTCTATAAGATATTCAGTTCACAGGTATATTTGAACTTCTATAAGATATTCAATTCACGGGTATATTTGAACTTCTATAAGATATTCAGTTCACGGGTATGTTTGAACTTCTATTAAATTGGGGTGAAATGGTTAAAGCGCTGGACTGCGGAATCTCAGTAGGCAAGTTCGAACTTCAGTCGCGCTATGACGTTCACTTTCGGAAAAATACCCTTGGGAAAGGCATGAACCCCCTTATCCTCCTAGCTATGCGTTAAATAGTACCACTACTGCTCTTCTGGGAGAATGGCTTTGGCATTAAATAACCTACAAATGTTGATATGTAATTAAATAACAAACAATCTATTAGATCTTTTAAAAAATAAAAAAAAGAGCAAAGAAACTGAATAACATATATATATGACTTGTCCTAAAAAATTATGTCAGGCTCAGCAAATAACATTGGTTTGGTTTTGTTTCTTTATTTAATGGCACATCAACGTTCGTGTGTTATTCAATACTAAAACATCCTCGTAGAAGGACAGTTAGGGTGCTATTTAGCTTGGGGTATAAGGTGGGGTTATACCTTTACCAAAGGTATTAGTCCGAAAGTGAATGTTTTAGAGCGACTGGAGTTCGAATTTGTTTAATATGAGGTTGCAGTCCAGCACGTTAGCCACGAGTGTAACATTCAAAACAAATTTTCACAAATTCAAAAAATTTTATACCATTGAATTGTGATAATTTCTTTTTGCATTCAACTGAAACAAAATAAAAAAAAAACAAAGATAAAAATGATATGATAAAATAATCACTGTTAGCAAAAGAAATATCGAAAAATAATCCAATTTCTCTTTCACTTGGTGATTTGTCTCTCAAACTTGACCATGTTTCTCCCTCGATGAGAATAGAATATGTTTTAATATTTCAATCACTTTCACTTCAAGATCAAAAGCTAAAAAGTTGAAATAATCCAATTTTAGTTATCTAAATAGGCGTTGGTTCCCTAAGCGTCTAAGTAGACAATCATCTGGTGGTTGCCGGTTTAATCCTGACTGCAGGCGAGTAACAATACATGAATACTTAACACTTGTACCCGGTTATGGCAAACGGAATCAGAACAGGCGACCCCCGTGGATTCAATAAAGGACGTAGTTCGAAGTTCCGTGTAGGTTCCCGAGTTCGACAAACACCTGAAGAAGGCCGGAGGACATATCGGCCGAAACGTTGTGGAAATAACAATAAAGATGAAGACATTAGTCCGAAAAACCTTAATGATAATCCAATTTTATATACATTTGATAAACGTTCTTAAGAACATTTATAAAATCTACATCGGCTTGTTTCAAAGATCTATTGTGATGGAGAAGTGACTGAGATTACAGAAAATCAACTCTCACAACAGAATATAAGGGATTTTTGATAGTTTCATTACGTGGAAAGAGGTAGATTTGACGACCGATATTGGCGTGGAGGGTCTACTTGTGATGACAGACAACTAATATGCGCAACAGAACACAAGGAAATTTGTTATGTTTTATAACGCGAGAAGAAATAGATTTATCAACTCATGTTGGCATGGGGAAGGTGTATCTGAGATGACAGACAACAGACACAACTAGAAAATCATAGAAAATGCTTAAGAGTGGATTGTTAAATAAGCAGAAATCATATCTGCTATTCCTTTAGATGCGATAAAACTTTGAATTTTTTTTTTCTCTTATTCAATAGTATCAATAGTACAATTTATTGCAACTTAATCATGAAATACATTAAAATGGAATTTACCCTACGTAAAAACGGAATAAAGGAAAATAGTCCGCGCGACATTTTTTACTAATTCACGTATCCCACTTATTATCATGCATATTTATTTTAATCAAAAAGTAAATAGATGGCAGCCGCGTTGCAGATAAGCATTCTAATTGGTGGAAATCACGCCTCCTTCTTTCACTTTTAACCCTCTGTGCCTTTCCCCAAGGACGTAATAGTCCGTCTGTGTTTGGGACCCCTGTCTTATTTGTTAATTCATTATAATAAAACAAGTTTCTCCATCCACATTTTTCTATCATTAATAAACATAAAGTTTGGAGTACTTTTAGTTAATACAGGGATTTAACTATTTCTCCCGGATTTTAAACTTCTTGGCAATATTATGCCATTTCCGGACAGAAATTAAAAGGGGCATGACTCTTCCGGTTTCTAATAAGGATCATGAAATAGTTGAAACATTTGATAATAAAGGGATTTCTTCAATATGAACAGAAAAGTAAAATGTATAATCATGAATTTTAATATTCTTTTTCATAAACTGCAGTGATCTTTTAAACCTTGTCGGCGGGGCTAAGAATACGTTGACAGTATCTCCTGCAGAAGGATAAGAACCCCCACAAAAATGGTGTCTTGGGTATGACTCTAAACTGCATCTTATGATGAGGCTCCTGTTCTGGAAATCTAGGGAGTGTGGAGTACTTTTTTATTGCCATATCAGGTGCTACCACTCTGATCTGGAGAGGTAGTACTTATTAGGGTTCCATGTATGATAAATTAGTTTTTTTTATTATTTGTATTTAATAGGAATACTTGAAACCATATAACTGTAAATTATTTATATTGAGAATAGTTAAAACTATAATTGTTGATTAAAGATTATTGTTAGTTACTTGAAACCAACTAACTGTCCGCAAACAAAAAATTATTATTAAATGAAAATTAAAACTTGAAATCATAAAATTATTAGTATTAGATTGAAATACTTGAATCAATACAACAGTAAGCAAATTATTTATATTGAAACCATATAACCGTGTACAAAAAAAATTAAGAAACTACTGAAAAACGTATATATATATAAACGTACAATGTACGTGATTACCTAGCCTCAAGGTATAACATGACTCTAGACGTATTGACATGCCATTAAAATCAATCAATCAATGATCTTTTCTTTTTCTTCTCCCCTCCCTCGTTTAGGTGGTTATCAGAATAAAGTCATTATATATCGCATTCACTCTCACGTTTGTCGACATTAAACGTGCCGTAAAAACAATCAGCTCAGTTCTAGAATAAACTTGTGACAAAGAACAAAAAGCGTTTGTCTCTTTATCTCCGTCTGAAAGATCGACTCAAAAATTCTCATTTGATGTAAGCTATGTCTGCAGTTTTATTGCTGCACTCATAAAAAAAGACTGAATTATTTATGCCTTTCATTTACATTTCTCATTAGAATATTAGAAAAGTCCTAATTACAGATTTTTTTTTCTTTCTTTCTTCAACTTTTTGTCTCTTTCCATTGCCAATTGATGCCTTCTTTCGTTTAAATTTTCCATATTCATTAAACATCAGTAATTTAGAAGAAAACCATACTAATATCATAAAAATAAAAGCCATGAAATCACTAATCGACTGTCAAGTTTAAATGTAATAATATAATTTAAGAAAATTTAACATTTAGTAGAAAAAATAAGAGATGATTGTTTTTAAAAACACTTAAAAATCATCCCCACCTACATACAAAAAAGTATTTTTTTTCTTTTTTTATCGTATAATATAAGGTAAAGGAAAAAAGTTTCTTACCGTTAGTTTGAATTTTTCTTCAATCGGCAAAAAAATCTAATTCCTCTTTTTCTCCTTTTTTCGTTTTTTTTTAAATTTCCTTAAATTTTGTATTCCAGTAATATCAAAATTAATTATTAGTTATTAAAATATATACTGTAAAATATTTGGCCACGGAAATTGACCAAAGACAGATATATCATGGCCGACACCATAGCTACTTCATCGATGTCCCTTATGTCATTGCTGAAAGCATAAAATTCAAACACAAGGAATCAGTAAAATCACATTAAAAGTGCAGAAACAATAATGATAAATTTATCATTTTCATCTACGGAAGAGAAATAAAACGTGAAAACCAGTTTGATGAAATATTCATGGCATTTTTCCGATTTCCCACCAAGTCAGAAATGACGGGGTCATTTTATAGTGGAGGTAGGGCACGCACAAATTGAGACTCATTCACGGCCGCCACAAAATTCCTTCGTCTCCTCAGGATAAGATGGCTAGTGTTTACCTGGGTGAAGTAATTTACAAAGTATTTTCGTTTAAATGTGGCACAAGGCCATATGAATGGGTCACCCAATGAGAATCGAACTCCATTCGTAAAGGTTTGCTAATCCAGCTTGCTAATAATTACACCACCCAAAATGCCTGATGCTGCCAGGGGGTAAGGCTCCTTGGGACGCATTTATTATGAAATTTTGCCTTGCATGAATTTCGTCAGAAAAAGGAGAGATAAATGCATTCCTTTTACATCAATTTGAAACAGACCACAGTTTCGATATAAAATCGGCTCGCAGTTTAATTTACAAGCAAAACTCATTTAAAATAAATAGAATCTGCTGTATTGTCTTCATATAGTTTGATTTCTTTGTTTAATGACATATCAAACTTCGTGAGTTATTTAATGCAAAAGCCATGAGTGTCAAAGAGCAGGAGTGGTACTATTTCGCCCATGGATAGAAGGAATAAGAAGGTTCATACCTTTTCCAGGGCTATTTGCCCTAAAGCAAACGTAATAGTGTGATCGGGATTCGAACTCGCAGTCCAGGACGTTAACTATTGGGCCACAGGGACTCCACTGTAGTGTCTTTATGCTAAACAATCAACGACGATCTAGATTTTATAATTATCATTTTTTCTGGTTGGTTGGTTGGTTGGTTGGTTTTATAGCATATCAACCATTGTAGGTTATTTCATACTAAATCCTGTCTACACTTATATATATTCGATATATTTGATCAGTAAATTGAAAGTTTGTAGGTAAGGTTTTAAAATAGCCAGAACTCACTCGTTTAGTTTCAAGTATTTCTATTTAACACAAATAATTCTATTTAGTATTTGTTTACTCTCAGTTGAATCGTTTCCGGTATTGCTATGAAACGCTAACAGTTTAATCAAACATCAGTCATTTCTTTGCACAGTATTAAATGGTTTGGTTTGGTTGGATTG
>CAUZXS010003269.1:130000-151177 GCA_963585895.1 Sepioteuthis lessoniana | reverse complement strand
AAACTCAGTAACGTGTGTTTTTACCCTTTTTCATTAGAATTATCTGATTTTATACTTGCAATATTTTGTTAGATTTCTTTTCCTTTTTATGCATAGAGTAATGTAAATATTTCACAAATTGAAAACTCATTTTTGCCTTCTATTTTAATCATTAATATATTCACCGGGGTCATTCAATAAATAAGATGGATTGAGCCATAAGAATTGGAAATCGGAAGCATTGTTTACAGCAACAATATTTTTATAATCCATATTGATGGGTTCTTTTATGTCTCAGATGATTGCCAGAATAATTTTAGGAAGGAGCCGTATTTATCCAAATTACTTTTTCCAAAGTCTGTCAGACTGACCTTTACTAACCACTGATCCCCTGATATTTTTCTCAACCGGTAAATCAGTGTGTTTCCACTCCATAGACTATATTCTCGACACAACCACATACATCATTCGTCTGTTAATTTCACATGGGTAGTACTCCTCAGCCACCAAACATTTAATGACGTAGTTCTTTACGAACCTAGAACAGACTGATTTGTCCTAAGTTTGATAAGCCACAAAACACGTATTTCTTTGAAATTAAGCATCTTTTGACATAAACCAATTGAAAAGAATATAAGAGTTTACGTTTATGGAAAATTATGGAAAATATTCTGAAAAAAATATTTGCCTTGTTTAAGATTCCCCTTCATTATCTTATATATATATATATATATATACCAGGGGCGGAGACGGGACTAGTGCTACTCGTGTTCGGCACGACCAATAACTCGTTCAATGTTATTCAAAATGGATTAAAAATCATCCATTACTTTCAAGCAAACATACTTAGTCTGATCTCAATTAAATTACGTATCTATTCAAGTTTCGATAACTAAGTAGCCAAAAGTTCATAAATATATCTGGGAATAATACAACGATGCTGTTTTGAACGGATGGTCTTTGTCCGGCCACTGTCAGATCCATTGAACATCCCATAAAATCGGCTATAATGTTGAACACGCGTAATCCGTGCCCAGCACTAGACCCTTATAATAACAGTAATGTTAGCGAAATCTCGCTTTTGGCTGTAGCCAATAGAAATAGCAAGTCTACCGTGCTAAAAAAAATTAGCACGATGTGACTGCTGACAACTGTCTTGGGAAGAGAGAGAGGGACCGAGAGAGAGAGAGAGAGAAAGAGAGAGAGAGGGGGGATAGCAGATTATAGCCGCCGCCGACGTCATCATCATCGCTATGGTAAATGTTGGTTAAACGGCGTGTTTTAATTCGTTTTTTCACTAACAGATCTCTATTTCTTTAATGAATGTTGCATATATTACATTCTGTAACTAAAATTTGTTTATTTGAATACATTTTCAATAAATAATCTTTATTTGAAGCGAAATTGAAACTACTAGCTGTGTCTGTGTATATTGTCATCAATTTCTTTATTCTAATAAACATATTTTTCTCGTCATAGTAATGAACATCTCTTTTCTTCTATACTTTTGAAAGGAAAAAAAAATTATCATATCTACTGTATTAACAAGACTACAAATTATATAGTATCTTGATTGTTTACAAAAAACCACCATGCAAGGTACGTTAGTCAATCTGTGTTATACAATGGAGAATCACGCAATAGCAACTATGATGACTTACTTTGGGTCCACGGACCACGGGTTGGGAACTGAAGTTGACAGAGGGCGGGGGGTGCACGAGTAGCAAAAATAGGCTAGAGTCGCCACTGATATATATATATATATAAAGAAAAAGTGAGATCAAGGCAATCCAAGAAGATGGAGAGATTTGTTATACAAATTTTCCACTAGGTTTTTGTATTTTGCATATTTAAACACCCATCGTTGACATATATCCCACCCTCATGGTCCCGATAGCGTCGTCTTCTCAATAAATCTCTCCTTCCATGTTGATTACCTTGTTATCAATTTTTCTACATGCAAACATATATATATATGTCTGTGTGTGTGTGTGTGTGTGTGTGTGTGTATGTGTGTCTGTGTGTGTGTGTGTGTGTGTTGGAAAAATATTCCCTAATAGTTTTTAATTCCCATGATAAATATTTATTTTGCTTATTTTATCTCGTCAGATGGAATATATATATATATATATATATATATATATATATATATATATATATATATATATGAAGGTAGCAAGAAAAAATATAATCCAAATAGGTTAATATATCATGATGTGAAGTCGACGTTAACGTTTCGGTTATAGTAACCATCATCAGGACTTGAATATAAAATAGTTCACTGCTACCTTCATACTGTCGGATTTTATCCATATTTACTTTCATATATATATATATATATATATATATATATATATATATATGCGAAGCAAATGAGGTTTACTTACCCACTTTTTAAATGCTGCATAACTGTTTTTTCCTCTCAAGAACATGGCGTGAAACTGATAGATTGTGGAGGGGGAAAAACTCCAATTTTCGGATTTAAAGATTCCTCAACTAACAAGCCATTCATAATGTGTTTGATTCTCAATCGATACCCCATATATATATATATATATATATATATATATTTGTGCCAAAGTAAGCTACGGTATTTAGATGGAAAACGTATATATATATATATATATATATATATATATATATATATATATATACCTCTGTGTGTGTGTGTGTTTGTGTGTGTCTGAGAGTACAAATATACCTCCATTCATTTCCTTTTGTACACACACACACACACACACACACACACACACACACACACACACACATATATATATATATATATATATATATATATATATATATATATTATGGTGGTGTCTATGAACCTTGCTATCATGTTTTACGCATTCATCAGAAAGAGTGATAAATTTTTTAAAAAAGACCGATTAATATGCTTATTCTTTTTTTTTTTATTTATTTCGGTCTTGTTGGAAGGGAAATGTTTTTCTGTACATTTGCCTAATTTTGTGTGCATTTGAATGTTTGTGTGTTCGGGGATGTGCTAACAACTCATGCATTTAATTATTAATCAATCTGTGCAGAAACAACCATATTTACATTCAAATGCACCCAAACTCAGGCATATATACACACACAAAAAAAAAAAAAAAAAAAAAAACGTTCCAACACTACCAAAACTTAAAATAACCATATTAATCGGTCTTATTTCGAAACCCTTCCCGCTCTCGCTCTCTCTCTCTCTCTCTCCCTCTCTCCCTCTCTCTCTCTTTCTCTCTGTCTGTCTGTCTCTCTCTCTCTCTGATGAATGTGTAAAGCACGAAACCTCAGGTCACAGCCACCAACATGTAATACACACATATATATATATATATATCATGTCATATTGGTAACACGGGTTTTCTCAACTCTCTCTCGCCATTCTTCCCTATCATCCATTGCTTCCAGCAAAGTTTCTAGACTACACCCCGTGTCCGTACAGTGCTGTCGTAGATGGGTTATAGTTAGTCGTCCAACACTGGCACGTCCGTGTAAACGGGTCCATTGAATTAAGTCAGACATGAGTTCGTCCTTACTTTTCCAGCAGTGCCCCTCATGACTTGCCCGTCTAATTATGATGGGCTTCCATCTGAATGTAAGTACCCAAACGGCTGCTGTTTTGGGGTTATGTTGCTTCCAAGAATTGTTCATTATAGCGCGTAGTATTCTTGTACAATTCTCGTCTAGCTTTTTTTTTATACGCTTAGTCAGCATCCATGTCAACATCATCTTGTCATGCCATCAGCACAGATATTTCTGACACTCTCTCGCCACCCCTCCTTATCATTCATCGCTTCTGGCAGGTCCTCAGGGCTACACCGCGTATCCACTCAGAGCTGCTGCATGTACGTTCGAGCTGATCGCCCTGCTTTTGCTCCGGAGTACATCACTTATGAGGTCGTCCCTACTTCTCCAGCAGTGTCCTGCATGTCTGTTTCGTCTAATTTTGATAGTTTTCGTGATGGGGGGTAGGTGGCCTTATAGCTGGTGCTTTGTGGGGTGTAGTCTCAAGGACTTGTTCCATATTTCTTGCACCATTCTTGTGTAGTTGCCGTCACGCTTTTTCTCGATCTGTTTTGTTTGCGTCCATGTAGTGCATCCATAGAGCAGTATCAACACGACCGCTGCTTCGAAGAAACTGCGTTTCATTTTATCGATCAGGTCTGATTTCCATATGATCGAAAGCCTATCGTAGCTGTCCATGCCTTTGCTAGTCGCGTGTCGATGTCTGTCTTGGTTGATGACACTGCTTCCTAGGTTGGTGAACTTGTCAACTAGTTTCAGAGAGCTACCGTTTAGTGTGGAAACGTCGAATCCATATTGTAGAATATCGTTGCTTGGAAAAATGACTATATATATACAGGCTCATTTGCTTAGTGGGTAGAGTTTTCACCAATGGTCCTGAGACCGGGGTTCACTTCCAGGTCGAGTCATAACAAATACTCAAAAAATGATAATTGATACGTCCTTGCTTAACACTCAGAATTATAAGGTACGTATCAAAGGTAATGTAGACCAATTCAGCGAAACCAGTAATGACCTCCTCCACCTTGATGCAGAAGCAAAGGTCTCCCTTGACAACAGTCACCAACTTATATATATATATATATATATATAATGTTGTTCCAATGAAAGAAAAATGAATATATCTAAAAACGAATATGTCCGCAAATGAATTTTAATATAGTACTTTAGACTTATTTCATATCATTATGTTTTGCACGTCTTTCGGACCTCGGGGTTCCCCTCAGGAGTGACCCTAGACATTATCAGTTCCACGACAAAGAATTTATTTTCATTCCCAGACAGACTGTTTCGTTGTATCACAACTTTTCAGTGTGGCTTGACACGTTGAATGCTTCAAGCTGGGATCGAAACCCGACCAAATTTACGTTAAACTAAATATCACACCGCTAAGGCAGCAAAGGAATCACGTCAACTCGGGAAGTATAAAGTAATAGGTAGTAGCTTTCGCTTGTTTACATTTTGCCTTTGCGTATATCAGGGTGCTCAATTCATTAGAAGAGCATTGAATTTTTGGGAGTGGCACCTGTCAATTCCGTCGTAAGAGTGCTCAACCCCCGAGGGAGGAGCCTATATAAGCGGATCATTAAAAAAGCTTCCAGACTTTTTCGTATGGGCACTTTTATTGATAGTACACACATAAAACTCTAGATCCCTTCGAAGTAATCTCCTCTGGCTGCAATGCAACTGTTGTACCGTTCCAACAACTTCTGGAAGGCCCCATGGAAGTCCTCTTGTGTGAAAATGTCAATGACCTTCGTCGGGGTCTCTTTCATCTCCCCAATTATCTCATAACGACAGCCTCTGCGCTTAAGGAATAACCAAAAGTCACAAAGAACAAGGTCTGGACTTTAGGATGAGGAACTGTCTCGATGCCCATCTTGGTCATATAGTCTGTGACAAGGATGGAGTTGGTGACTGGTGCATTGTCCTGATGGAAATGACACTGACCCGATTTGAAGAATGCTGGGCTCTTCCCACGGAATATCTTTCTGAACCCCCTTAAAACCTCAACA
Organism: Sepioteuthis lessoniana; assembly: GCA_963585895.1. NCBI lineage: Eukaryota > Metazoa > Mollusca > Cephalopoda > Myopsida > Loliginidae > Sepioteuthis > Sepioteuthis lessoniana. The sequence goes on along the minus strand of CAUZXS010003269.1, from coordinate 145,658 downwards.
TAGTAACCCTAACTAACCCTTTGGCCAATCAACTATCATATATTGACTTCCTTACTCCTCCCACACCCCTCACAATCCCTCACAGACTCCCTGCCTTTCTTGAATCTCTTATGCCATTTAAAAACTGATGCTCGATTCATGCAAGATGGTCCAAAAGCTGCCGGGAGCATTCCATACGTTTCTGTGGCATTTTTCCAAGTTTAAAACAGAATTTTATTGCATATCATTCTTCTAAAGTGTCCACACGTCCAGATTGCATTTTTGAAATTCACCAGCTGAAACAATCAAACTTTCGTAGGGTGTAATATAATTACTACTGTAGCTGATTATTTGAACCTGAAATTATAAGAATTTGTCTGTCATCTCATAAGATGTATAGCAATAACATACTGAATTTTCAAGAGTCTACGACAATTTCAAGTGCTTGTATAAAAAAATCTGTAAACTTATAGAAGGTACTACGTATGTATGTGTGTGTGTGTGTGTGTGTGTTTGTGTGTGTGTGTATGTATGTATGTGTGTGTGTGTGTATGTGTGTATTATACTTATATCGGTGTTGTATTAATAACTATATTTTTTTAATTTTCTTAATTTTTACCCTTGTTTCGAAACCTTTGTCCCAAACCTCTAACACATTTGATACCCCCCAAGTGTGATTTTTTTTCTTTTTTTCTGTTTTCCTTTCTTTCTTTCAAAAAAAAGCACCCTCAGTGAAAGCAGTTCTTAACGCCTTTATCTCGTTAGCTTTGTTTTCAAATTCATTCTACTGTGCTGTCTTCAAAATCGCCATAATTCTGTTCGTGCTTTCAAAGAAAAACCTGCTTGATTCCTGACACGCAAGCCTTCAGCTTTTCATTTATAATCAACCGAAACTTTTACCTGCCTTAAATAAAACAAGAAAAGAAATGGAGAGAAACGCTGAATTCTCTCTTCCTTCTGGTTCTCACAATTCTATCTCTCAGTCGAGTTCATCTCGTAAATTCTCGTCGGCAAACGATATCCCCATTTCCCCGTACGTTATAAAGCATTTTTTGTTAATTTTGAATATATATATACATATATATTAACATAATTCCCGTCATAAGTAACAGGTTATTTGTAAATAAATCCACACTTAATATTCATTCTCTCTCTCCCATTCTTTCTCCCTTCTCTTTCTTCTGACCGTCTGTCTGTCTGTCTTTCTTTCTCTGTGTCACTGTCTCAGTCTTTGTATCTCTCTATCTCTTACCGTTTTTCTGTCACCCCTCTTTTTTCTCTTTTTTGCCTCTCACTCTTTTTCTCTGTTCTTTGTCTTCTCTCTCTCTCTCTCTCTCTATTTTCTTTTCTCTGAGCCTCTGTTTTTCTTTCTTCTTTCTCTATATCCCACTCTCTCATTCTCACTGTGTTTTTCTCTCTTCTCCTAATCTATATCCTTTCTTCTGTTTTTTTTTACTTCACTTGCTTCCCTCTTTCTCCGTCTCTGTTTTCTTCACTCTGTCGGTCTTTTTTTTCTCTATTCTCTCCCTCTCTGTCTCTCTGTCTCTGTCTCTCACTCTCTCTCTCTCACGCACACTATTGACTTTCTTCTTTCTCTCTATCTCTCTCTAATTTCTCACGTATATCTGTCTTATTCTCTCATCCGTCTCTCATCCGTTCTATTATTTCACTTTTCTCTGGCTTCTCACACTGTCTTGTTAGTCGTAATCTACTAAGCCTTTTGCATAGAAACGGCACATGGTCGTATAAATGGGGCACCCAGTGGGACTCAAACTCACTCGCAAAAGTTTGCTAGTCTAGCTTGCTAACCGTTACATCACCTGAGGCGTCTACACTGTCTTGTTAGTCATTCATTTTTTTTTTTGCGTGTGTTTGTCTTCTTTCCCACTAACTCCTGCCCACGTTGATCGTGTTTAAAAGATGGCGACTGTATCCGCTGCTGAGAAAATGGGATGTCCTGATTATGAAACTAAGCTGATGGAGAGACTCCTATCTAGAAACCTGGGAAGTATAAAGGCCCACTTACTTTCAATTACTATCTATCTATCAATCTATCTATTTTTGCCATATCTATCTATCTATCTATCTATCTATCTATCTATCTATCTATCTCAAACAATATCTATCTATCTATCTGTTTTTAGTCATATCTATATATCTATTTTTGCCATATCTATCTATCTATCTATCTATCTATCTATCTATCTATCTCAAACAATATCTATCTATCTATCTGTTTTTAGTCATATCTATATATCTATTTTTGCCATATCTATCTATCTATCTATCTATCTATCTATCTCAAACAATATCTATCTATCTATCTATCTGTTTTTAGTCATATCTATATATCTATTTTTGCCATATCTATCTATCTATCTATCTATCTATCTATCTATCTCAAACAATATCTATCTATCTGTTTTAGTCATATCTATATGTCTATTTTTGCCATATCTATCTATCTATCTATCTATCTGTTTTTAGTCATATCTATATATCTATTTTTGCCATATCTATCTATCTATCTATCTATCTATCTATCTATCTCAAACAATATCTATCTATCTATCTATCTATGCATATCTCTGTGTGCACTTGTGTGTGCCTGTGTGCTCGTACATATCTATCTATCTATCTATCTATCTATCTATCTATCTCAAACAATATCTATCTATCTATCTATCTATCTATCTATCTATCTATCTATCTATCCTTTCATACCAACATATCCATTGTCCTGTGTATGACATTAAACTGCATCTTGTGCTGAAGCAAGGAATTTGCCAAATGTAGAAATCCCCCTTATTATCATTACTCTCATGTTCACTCTCATTCCGGAATGGTGGTCATAGTTACTACTGAAATAAATCCTTAAAAAATTAATAGTTTTGGATAAGTATATGTGAAATGATACAAAAATGATTATTATAAAAAAAGATAATTGTTCACTTAAGTTGGCCCAGTTTAGTGCATTCTGAAACAATGTAGGTAATTTAATGCCAAATCATATTTATGTATACAAATCAAATATAAAATAATCTAATTTCTTCTTTGTTTAATGGCATATCAACTCTTTTTAGGTTATTTAATGCCAAAGCCATTCTCCTAGAAGAACAGTAGTGGTACTATTTAACCCATAGCTGGGAGGATAAGGGTATTTGCCAGAAAGTGAACGTAATCGCGCGACTGGAGTACAAACTCGCGTACTACGATTCTGCAGTCCGTCGCTTTAAACATTAACACCACGAGGACATTCCCCAAATATAAATAAGTAAACATATTTTGTACATTACATCCGTAAACAAGCTTGAGCTCATCCTTTGTACACACTTAAATGTTTTCAAGTATTGCTACGTAGAGTTAACAATTTAACCTCAGCCATTCTTTTACATAGAGTTCAATGATAAAACAGTTCTATTTCAAACAATTCTATTCACCATAAGTCATTTATTTATACAGAGTATATATGTCAAACAGTTTTATTTGACCCATTGATAGGACACTATCAGTTACTAATAATCCAGGCTAGAGTGGATCTGGGAGTCATGGCAATGTAGGAGTGTTTAACATTCCCAAAAATTTCAGGACTAGATCCTCACCTTCAGATTGTTTGGTGTTATATCCAAGACAATTGCTAGGAGAGTGTTACCCCTTTGCAGAGTTACAGTCGGTGTATTCTGTAGCCACAGCCGACTGTGTTCTGTTCATTCGAGGAAAATTTGACTCTTAAAGATTATTATTAGTTTCCAATGCAATGGCGTACAAATTCTTTGTGCTGATTCAGAGTACGTGAAACAATACAAATGTGAAGGAATTGCTTTTGTTAAATTTGAATATATGACAATGAATGTGTGAAGACAAATCATAATTGATAAAGTATAGGTACTATAACCATATGCATGTTTTAAATTTGGTTTAGTTTTATGGCATATCGACCCTTGTATGTTATTTAATGCCAAATCCTCTTTATACATATATATTAAATATATATGATGTGGTTTGGTTGGGTTTTATGGCATATCGATCATTGTATGTTATTTAATGCCAAATCCTCTTTATACATGTATATTAAAAATATATGATTGGTTTGGTTGGGTTTTATGGCATATCGACCATTGTATGTTATTTAATATCAAATCCTCTTTATACATATATATCAAAAATATATGATTGGTTTGGTTGGGTTTTATGGCATATCGACCATTGTATGTTATTTAATGTCAAATCCTCTTTATACATATATATTAAATATATATGATTTGGTTTGGTTGGGTTTTATGGCATATCGACCATTGTATGTTATTTAATGTCAAATCCTCTTTATACATATATATTAAATATATATGATTTGGTTTGGTTGGGTTTTATGGCATATCGACCATTGTATGTTATTTAATGTCAAATCCTCATTATACATATATATTAAATATATATGATTTGGTTTGGTTAAGTTTTAGGGCATATGGACGATTCTAGCTTATTTAATGTCGAATCATTTTTATACATATATATCAAATATATATATGATTTGGTTTGGTTTAGTTTTATGCTATATCAACAACTGTGGGATATTTAATTACACATAATCTTTATACATATATATTAAATATATATATGATTTGGTTTGGTTTAGTTTTTTGGCATATCAACCATTCTAGGTTATTTAATGCCAAATTCTTCTTTATACATATACATTAAATATATATTATTTGATTAGGATTAGTTGTATGGAATATCAAACATTATAGGTTATTTAATGTCAAATCCTCTTTATATACATATACATATACATATATATATATATATATATATATATATATATATATATATATTAAATATATATGATTTGATTTGGTCAGATTTCATGGCATATCAACAATTGTTTGTTATTCAATTTCAAATCCTCTTTACACATATATATTAAATATATATGGTTTGGTTTGGTTTGATTGGGTTTTTTGGTCATATCAAGCATCGTTGGTTATTTAATGTCAAATCCTATTTATACATATATATTAAATATATTTGATTTTTTTTTTGGTTGGGTTTCATGGCATTTCAAGCATCGATAGTTATTTAAAGCCAAATCCTGTTTATATGTATGTTTTAAATATATATGATTTTTTTTGTAGGTTTTTAGAGGTTATCAACAATTTTTGGTTATTTAATGCCATATTTTCTATATATATGTGTTCAATATACAAGAGTCTTTTTGAATCTTTGGTGTGACTTGACCTGAGGTTAAACCCCGGTCTCCCGGGTCATTGGCGAACATTCTACTATATATATATATGATCCAAGAAGGAAATCCAAGTGGTAGGAGTATCGAATATGCATGATCCATACAAACGGCTACTGATGTAAAATCAATTTGGGATTAACGATATATCAACACTCAGCGTGTAGACTGAGAAATTCTTTTATATAAAGACAAAAGAAAAAATCATTATGTTTTTTATTAAGCTTATAAGTTAAACTTATAAGCATATGTAGGAGCCTGAAATAAATCTATGATGATACAAGAAAGTGAACTTTTTTTTCCTTTTGTCTTTATATATATATATATATATATATATATATATATATATATATATATCAACCGGACATTGGCCTAGGGGTTAGAGTGTTCGCCAATGGCCCGGGAGAGTCATACCAAAGACTCAAAAAATGGTACTTGATGCCTCCTTGCTTAACACTCAGCATTATAAGGTACGGATCAAGGGTAAAGTGGAGCAATCCAGGGAAGGAGTAGCGCCCTCCCCTACGCATTGGTGTAGTAGCTATCGAAAAGGGAGCCTTCTGGTTACCCTCGACTATCGTCGCCAACTTTACTTACTTACTTATATATATATATTCACAAGTAAGTTGAACGGGACATGCGGCGGAGGAGCAAGGACGAATACATTATAGATCCCACTCATTGACGCACCGGTATTGGCCAACAATGAAGGACTTATATATATCAACTCTGTATGGATACTAGATGCCGTCTAGAGGACCTGTCAAAATCGGTCTGAGATAAGAACAGATAGCCATATTCAGGGAACTCCATGCTACCAGCACAACTTGATTCTAAATATATATATATATATATATATATATATATATATATATATATGTATATGTGATTGTGTGCGAATATAAATATATATATATATATATATATATATATATATATATATATATATTTATACTGCAATGGATCGTGATTTTTTCACTGACGATACTACTCACGATTCTCTGAAAAATAACACGATACATCGCCTCTTTGACTAATGAAAGAAAAAAATATCTATTTCTTTATCCTCGAAGAAAATAAAGGAAAAATGAAATAAGAATGTCGACTTTACAAAAAAAACATCACTTCTACAATAGAGTTTTAAAATGCGAGTAACCTAGTTTTTGTCTTTACCGTTTCTGTGATTTAAGATATTGTTTCAGTTAAAAAAAATATTTATTCCATATTTCTCTTCATTCAGAATAAATAGTAGGAATTTTAGGAAAATACTGTCCATCTTTTGTACGATCTGTTTAAATTATTTTCTCACATTATTTTAATAGGAGTTGGAGAAGAAATTCAAACTCCTGATGATTAAAGTGTCCTTTTCGTTAATTTTCTATCACTTCTTTTAGCGTTTGATTTGGTTGATAATATGATGGTTTTATATGAAAGAGAGAGAGAGAGAGAGTGGGGAGAGGACAGAGAGAGAAAGGGAAGAAGAACAAGAAGAAGAACAAGAAGAACAAGAACAAGAACAAGAACAAGAAAAGATGGTTTAGATTCATGACAATACTCGGCTACATGTTGTCAGGATGTTATTGCTCGGCCACATGTTCCAGGAATGACAGTGCTAGGCCACATGTTACCAGATGAAAATACTCGGCCCCATGTTGACAGAATGACAAATGCTCGGCCACGGGTGGACAGAATGACAAATCTCAGTCACATGTTTCTAGAATGACAATTCTTAGCCATATTTTGCAAGGTGACTATGCTCGGCCACATTTTGCCATAATGACAATGCTCGGCAATATGTTTCCAGGATGACAATGCTAGGCCACATATTGCCAGGATAACAATGATCGGTCAATTGTTGCCAGCATGACAATGCTGGTCCACATGTTGCCAAGATGACAAGGTGCATCTACATGTTGCAAAAATGACACTGAAGAAGTTCTTGGAGTTGGCAAATGAGACTCACCAACTTCATGCTGTCTTTCTTACACCGTTTATCGCTTTTGTTTCAACTCCTTGTTGATCCAGACAGAAGTTGGAGTTTGTCCAGCATTTAGCAGAAAATTTAAGTTGAACGGCTGACCACTCATTTCATTTGTTTGAAGAAGTTATGTCAGACTCGATCACGTATTTCTTTAGATGTATGTCCTTTAATCCAATACGTTGTTCGGAAAATAATGTCCGATATTTTAGTTCGAATTTTTTCAAATCTGTTCAAACATTCATTTTAACAGTACAGGGTGCAGAAGCAAAATTAGGAATATTCTGGTATAATAATAAATGACTATATAATCAAACAAGAATAATTTTCATTTCAATAAATAAAAAACAAAATAAAAATATTAACACAAAAAGTAAATGGATTTAATATAGCCGCCATTTTTTTTTTCAGTTATTGTATCGACACGTCTTCGAAACGATTTGTATACCTTCAAAATAAATTATTCAAACATTTCATTCCATTCCTCCTCCATATCTGCCATAAGTAAACCAATATTTGGATGAGAAGTTGCATTTGTTTTGTTACCTAAAAGGCATTATGTAGCGTAATCAAAGGGGTTAAGGTGTAGGGTTAAAACTTGTTTCACAGTTTTCCCGCGGACTTTCAATTCATTAGCGTGCTTTCTTATAGACGTTATGGGATCCTTCCAAATCACCGTAGCAAGAGTTATTAAAATGCTTTCTTTTCGTATTTTGTTCTATCTTCCACTCACCCTTTTCCAGAAAAAAGCTATTTTTTTCTCTCACACACATTTTCTTTGCTTTGTATACGGGAGACAAAGAAAATTTGGATTAGTTTCGGCGTTAAGCTAATCATACATTCTTTGTCATTTTTTCTTGCTCACTCATATTGGGTTGAAATTTTATTTAAAAAAGACCCAATCATGAAAATTTAGATTTATCTCATTTTTTTTTTAAATTTGACTAATCAGACTAAAGAAAAGGTTAAAAAATCATTCCATAATTTGCTTCTGCATCCTATAGTTGTATAAAATTAATTCACCTTCCAAATGATTCAAGTGTCATCTTTGTTAATTTTCAATTATTTCTTTTAGAATTTGATTTTGAAGCTTGAATTTACCAAATCATGAAAATGATATAAGTGTGATATAATTAGGAATTCTAATTAATTACTTTAGATAATTCTTTTATTCTAGTGATATAAACTTTGAGTTTGACTTCATGGTTACAACTTAGAGTTGGAAAAGCCAGGTTGGTGGGTCTTGTTTGCGTTCACATTGCACCCCTTGTCATAATAAAGGTTTATTTTGAAATCGGAAGAGAGCGAGGTGTGTGAGTGAACATTTGGGTGGATGTCAACTGGTTTTAAAATGATGTGCCACTGGAAAGTTTTACGATTACGTGTTATTATTGGGGTGATTAAGAAAATGATTAGAATAAGACAAATTAGAAGTGTTCTTAGACGTTAAGGAAGTTAGTTAGTCCATTTGTCAGTCGGTGGGTTAGTCAGTCAGACAGCTCTTGTTCGAGTCCAATTGGAGCCTGTGGCAGTTGAGATGAATAGCCATCTTTGGTCGAGAGTTGTGTTCTGGTTAGTGAACGCTTGTAATATTAAATAAAAACAAACTACGATATGAGAGGAAATAGAGATATATTCTCAGGAAAAGGTATATACAATAGAGAGACTATCAGTAGACAAGAACATAGGATTAGTGAATACAGAATAAAGATATAGTCCAACGATAGTATTGGCTTCCGTTATTACGGTAGCAAGTATGGTGATCTAGAGATACTCTTCACCTTCTAGTCTGCCCGGTATTAGTAGCTACTGCTATATATGGCAGATGGACTAGTTCATTGTGTGGAAAAAGGTGAGTGATAACTAACAATTAGTTGCCTAAATTCCTGAGATGATGCTTGATGATTTTTATCATTAAGATGGGAAAGCATCTGCCCTTATGGGATGAAGTTGAAATCATTGATAGGGCTGAACATTGGAGAATTAGATGCCTTAAGGAATTAGCACATATGTCGGGCTACCTGCTGGGTAGACCAAGTATAGAGTTTAATACAATATGGGAAACGACAATTAAAAAGGCTAGATGAAAAAAAAATTGAATATGAGCACAGGTAAAAAAATCATATATAATAATAGTAATCCTAATCAAGGGAGAACATTAAGTTTTTTAGTCCCTAAAATTCTGTCTGAACTGTCCAGTAGGACACATAGCATAACGGTTATAGTCGTTCGTTCCTTAAGCTTCTAAGGAGACAATCATCCGGAGGTTGCATGTTCAATCCAGACTGCCGGCGTGTAACAATACTGGAATACTTAACACGTGTAACTGGTTATGGCTAACGGAATCAGAACAGGTGACCCTGTGGATTCAATAAAGGACGTAGTTCGAAGTTCCGTGAAAGTTCCCAAGTTATAAAAACACCCGAAGAAGGCCGGAGGACATATCGACCGAAACATGAGGGGAATAACAATAAAGATGATGATAAAATCTTTGTTTGTTCACCTCGTCTGCTACGAGTTAAAGCTGTTGCTTCTTTTAGTGAATTGATACAATTCTTTTACCTGTTTTTTCTTTCTGACATATCAACCTTTGTAGGTTATTTTATGCCAAATCAATTTTTATAAAAATAAACAGTTCGGCATGAGTACACCGTTTAATTGTCAAAAACATTTCTATTTCAAGTTATTCACTTAGTCAAACAATTTTAGTTCAAACAATTCAGATTAGTTTGATAATAGTTTTCTTTTTTTTTTTTTTACACACAGTTAAATGTCAAAACATTTCCATTTCAAACAATTCAGTTTAGCGTAATTACAGTTTCAATATAAAAAACAGTTCTGTTAAAGGCAATTCAGTTTTGCATAAGTACGCTGTTTAAATGTCAAAACAGTCCCATTCCAAAAAATCTCGTTTATCATAAGTACGCAGTTTAAATGTCAAATCAGTCGTATTTCAAGCTCTTCAGTTTAGCATAAGTATACTTTATTTTTATTTGATCCATAGATAGGGCCCTATCAGATGCTACCACTCTGGATCGGAGTGGTCTTGAGGGCGATAGCAATGGTGGGGAGTAAGCAGCATTCCCCAAATCTCCATCATTAGTTAAATGTAAAAAATAGTTTTATTTCAAATAATTCAGTGTAGCATAAGTACGAAGAGTTAAGTGTAAAACAGTTCTATTTCAAACAATTCAGTTTAGCATAAGTATGTTGTATAAATATCGAAACAGTTGAAAAAAGTCCTATCTAAACCAACAGAGTTTAGTTCTATTCGATCCATAGATGAGATCCTCTCAGGTGCTACCACTCCGGGCCAGAGTGGACCTGGGAGTGATAGCAATGAAGGGGTTCGCCGCATTTCCCAAATCGTCACCATTACTGGTGTAACATAGGTAGATACCGATACGTAAAATATACGGATACGTGAAATATTCATATGCACAGGAATTCCGAAACACTAACGACTTTCTTTAGTTCAGGTACGAAAATTTATTACCTTCTTGAATTTTAGGTTTGCAACAGGAGGAGAAAGCGACACCATTTTTACTATGCTGACTGTTCCATCTGACCCCACCACGTGCGGCGCATCTCGTAGACCCAACTGGACTGGCCTCGCCCAGGTCCAAAAATCAACACGCTTCGTCCAGGTTCAAATCCCAACTAACTGCTTTTTTTCAAAAATGACCTAAAATCCTCAGCCCATCGCTTCTGGGTATGACATCATTCACATCCAAAGTCTCATGTCCTATCCGGGGTTTTTATTTTGACATCTGTGATTGTCACATCCTCCCCGCGCAAGCGTGAACACCAGCGCTCAGTGTGTGCCCCTATCCGAGCACTAAGCTTAATAGTTCTAAGCCTAACTAAACCGAAAGATAAGATATAACCAACGAAAAATGATAATATAAAAAAATCCTTCCGCAATTATATAACACTGGAACCTCACAATCAAATTGTGTAGAGTCTTACTCCGGACAGTTGTTGGAGGTGTATTATCCCTCTGCGGTATGTGCATTCTACATGCTCAGCCGACTGGGCAATCTTTTATCTATTTCTCTCGTTTCGGAAGGACTACTCTAAAAAGAGTAGAGATAATAAATTTTCGTATCGGGAATAAACAAGGTCGCTTTGTATTTGTTGATGATACGACTTTCGCCATACCAGTTTCACAACATTGAAGTTTACTTGGTCCTGTAACGTAAAAAAAGGAGCGATGTGTTTATTTTTCAAGCTTGCTTGGCCGCATATTGCTAAAAGGACAATGCTCGACCACATGCTGCCAGGATGACAATGATCGACGACATGTTTCCAGAAGGACAATGCTCGGCCACATATTACCAGAATGACAATGGAAGGTCACATGTTGCCGGGATGACATTGCTCGGCTGCATGTTTCCAGGATGACAATGTATGGCCACATGTTGCCAAGAAGGAATTCCACAGCCACATATTACCAGAATGACAATGCTCGATCACATGATGCCAGAAATACAATGTTCGGTCACATGATATCAGGATGACAATGTTTGGCCGCATCTTGCCAGAACGATAATGCTCAGTAACATATTACCAGCATGACAATATTCGGCCACATATTGCCAGGATGACAATGCTCGATCACATGTCACCAGAATGACAGTGCAGAAGATGGTTTGGTTTGCTTTGGTTTTATGGCATATCAACCTATATAGGTTATTTAACGCCAAATCCATTTTTATGTAAATAATCTGTTCTATTGAAAACAGTTCAGTTTAGCATAAGTACACAGTTTAATTGTCAAAAACATTTCCATTTCAAACTATTCAAGCAGTTATATGTAATAATTCAGTTAAGTGTAAATACAGTTTTAATGTCGAAAAACAGTTCTATTTGAAATAATTCAGTTAAGCAGTTTAAGTGTAAGTACGGTTTAATTGTCAAAAACGCAGTTTAAGTGTAAGTACGGTTTAATTGTCAAAAACGTTTCTATTTCAAGCTATTCAGTTTACTCAATTCATTTTAGCATAAGTATGCTGTTAGTTCTATTTAACCCATTGATAGGGTCCTATCAGGTGCTACCACGCCGGGCCAGAGTGGACCTGGGAGCCATGGCAATGAAGGGGTACTCCGCATTCTCCAAAGCTCCAGCACTGATGGAACCTCCCCATCAGATTGTTTAGTGTCATATCCAGGACACTCGTTGGGGGGGGGTCTTACCCCTCTGCAGAGGTGCAGTCAGTGTATTCTACAGCCCCAGCTGACTGGTCAATACACAGATTTAAATGTCAGACAGTTTTATTTCAGATAATTCAGTTCAGCATAAGTACACAGTTTAGACGTCAAAAACAGTTCTATTTCGAGCAATTCAGTTCAGCACTAGTACGCAGTTCCAATGTCAAAACAGTTCTATTTTAAACAATTCAGTTTAGCATAAATACGCAATTTAAATGCAAAAATCAGTATAGTGAAAGAAGCACGGATTTAACCCATAGATATGACCCTTATCAGGTGCTACCACTCCGGGCCAGAGTGGACCTGGGAGCGATGGCAGTAAAGGGGTACTCCGCATTCCCCAAAGCTCCAGCATTGCTGGAACCTCACCATCAGATTGTTTAGTGTCATATCCAGGGTCTTACCCCTCTGCAGAGAAGCAGTCGGTGTATTCTACAGCCGCAGCCGACTGGGCAAAGTGCAGAAGATTATGGGCTTTTAATATAAGACTTCGCCACATGCCCGTTAGTTTTCTGATCTCTCAACCACCGACTACCATTTTTTCAATCATCTGTACACTTTTTATGCCCAAAACGTTCCACCCCAAAGGAGAAGGTGCATTTAAAGATTTTTGGGATCTAAACCTTAAGAGGTTAAGGTTTCAGGTATAAAAAACCTTGTTAGTCAATGGCAGAAATACATGTAAAGGGATCATATTTTGACTGATAAAATTCAAGAATTAATATTTAGACCAAAAACAGACCTTATTTTCGGACTACCTTTTACATTTCGTTGGGGGTGTCCTCGTGGTGTAATGGTTAAAGCGATGAACTGCGGAATCGTAGTACGCGAGTTCGTACTCCAGTCGCACTATTACGTTCACTTTCGGGCAAATACCCTTGGGAAAGGTATGAACCCCCTTATTCTCCCTCCAGCTATGGGTAAATAGTAGGACGGACTAGGTTCTTCAACCTTGGTGAGGCAACTAGTCTAGGAGAAGGAAAACTCTGAATTCAAAACCTGTTAAACTCCGCTTAAAAAATGACCTTGTGTCATATCCTGCCCGAGCGGAGGGGTTGGTAAATAGTACCTTTTACATTTCGTAAAATATCTATGGCCATTTTTTTTTCGCTTTTTATGAAAACTTGTTTTTTTTTAATTCAATCATATTTTAATCAATTAGAATGACTTTAACATTTTAGATATACATTTAGTGTTCTTGCGGTGAGAAGAGATATTGGGCAAATAGCGTAGTTTTCAAAAAGAACTCATCATGTTTCGGAAAGAAAGTTTAAATATTCTGAGAATTATATCTGAGATATGTTCTTACAGTTAAAGGCAATTTAAAGACATTTTGTAATAGAATGGATATATCAAAATAGACCAGGACTTGAAGTAGCTTCAAAACATTCTAAAAAAACATGGTGCTTTGTTTTCTTCAATGTTTTCCTTTTTATTTTTTGTCAGTATATAAAGATGTTTCTTTATATGGTTTCCTATTCATGTTTTTATTATGATAAGAACATATTGTATCAACAGAATCCATCAGATTTTTTTCTTATAAGTATATATATATATATATATATAGAGAGAGAGAAAGGGTGTCTCAAAATAGATGCAACCTATTTATATGAGAATTTATCTGGCATCAAGTCATCTTTTATCTGAATCTTAAAAAGTAATCCTATCACTTCGAAAAGGGCAAACCTGATGACAAAGGCAGAGATTGATTGACTTTATCCAACTGTACGTGTGAAAGACCAAGTTCTTTGGAGGGACTTTTTTGGACTCCTTCCCACAGAAGCTCTCACCGCATCTACATTGTCAGGATATCTTGCCGTCAACTTCCTGCCAGATCTGGGATTTTCTGCATTCTTTTCAAGCCATAGGGTCAGTAAACAACCTTGTTGTTTACTGACCCTATGGCTTGAAATTTTTGTACCCAACGATAAATTTGACTTTTTGGAGCATAATTGTTAAAATTATTCTTCCTGCAAAATTTTGCTTGCACAGTTTTTAATGATTTTGTCTTCAAATAAATAATGCCGCATATCTCCTAGGCAGAGTGCCCAAGGATTAATAGTTTTAATCGAATTCTCTTTTCAAATCTGTGAAGAAAAAAGATCCCAACATTATTATTTGTAGAGTTATTAGCAGTCAAATGGCTCGCATATATATATATATATATATATATATATATATATATATATATATATATATCATCATCATGTTATGCCGCTAGCACGGATATCCCTGACCCTCTTTTGCCACTTCTCCCTATCGTTCATCGCCTCCAGCAGGTCTTCAGGGCCGCATCCCGTATCCTCACATAGCTGCTGTATGTATGTTCGAGCTGGTCGTCCTGCTTTTGCTTGGCCATATGCGGGTGTCCATAAGAGTACATCACTTATGAGCTCGTCCTTGCTTCTCCAGCAGTGTCCTGCATGTCTGGTTCGTCTAACTTGGATAGTTTTCGTGATGGGAGGCAGGTGGCCGTATAGTTAGTGTCTTGTGGGATGTTGCCTCTAGGACTTGTTCAATATTGCTCGCAGCATTCTTGTGTAATTGCCGTCTAGCTTCTTCTCCAGCCGTTTAGTTAGCGTCCATGTAGTGCATCCATACGATACAACCGCAGCCTGGAAGAAACTGCGTTTCATTTTATCGGTCAGGTCCGACTTCCATATGATCGATAGGCTATCGATAGCTGTCCATGCCTTGGTTAGACGCGTGTCGATGTCCTTTTCGGTTGATGAGACGCTGCTTCCTAGGTAGGTGAATTTGTCTACTAGTTTAAGAGGGGTTCCGTCTAGTGTGGAGATGTCACCTGTTTGATTATAGCACATATATTCCGTTTTGTGTGCATTGGCATGGAGCCCAATGCCTGCGGCGGCAATATTCACCAGATGGAAACACAGAATACTTCGACATTGTAGCAGGAGTACTACAAGGGAACACGCTAGCTCCATACCTCTTTTTCATCTGTCTAGATTACGTACTTAAAACATCGATTGATAAAATCAGAGAAAACGGCTTCGAGCTGACAAAGAAAAGAAGCAGAAGGTACCCCGCAAAAACAATTACCGACGCCGACTACGCCGATGACATAGCGATTCTGGCAAATACACCTAACCAAGCCGAAACACTACTGCATAGTTTAGAATATACATATATATAGTTAAAAGTAGTTAGCGACCATAGTCGAGGGTGACCCGAAGGCTCCCTTTTCGATAGCTACTACACCAAGGTGTAGGGGAGGGCGCTACTCCATT